>VCRD01001429.1:123927-139445 GCA_006783055.1 Trinorchestia longiramus
ACCCCCTCCCCACACCCCACACAATTCTATGACGTCAAAATTGAATTTCATCCTACTATTCTTTACTGTACTGTGGTGGTAGCCCTGTTCCGAGGCACTACAGTTGTACGATGCATAGGACGAGCATAATTAACGAAACTGTTCGTTTCAAGAATTTTTCTGGATTTCTCAAAATTTTCAGTTCGGGTCGTGTTCGGTGTGGAGATTTTCCCGCCGGTATACAAATTTTGGATCAAGATTTTTGAATTTTGTTTGATTTTTAAAAGGACAAATAAAATTTTAAATTATTTTCCTCCGGTCCGATACCTGCTATTTTTATGGTGATATGGTTTCTAAGTACAATTTTGAAATGTTGCATCATGTTACAGGATATTACGAGTATTGATGATTTAGTGACGTCAAATAAAAATGAAATATTTGCGTTTTTAATCAATGGTTAATTAGTCATCTCATTTTTCAATTTTTGTTGAATTTTAGCCAGCTAATTATGTGTTGAGAGTCAACAAATTCTGAGATATGTGACAGAAATCTCCATTGAAGTAAAATGAAAGCCGAGTGTTGAGTTAATCGAAATGTTCAAATATTTCAATTTTTCTTACCTTGGGAACAACTGGGTAAATTTTTTTTCTAGATTTATTAGTTAATACTTGAAATGCATAAGTCAGTTGGTTTACAAGTTTATATTAACATAGAATATAGATTTATTTAGTAAAGCGTAGAAACGTTCATGTCAACTTCTAATATGCTGAAGACCACTGACAGAAATTGATCAAGAGACAGAACCATAGCTTAACACTCGTCAATGCTGTGCTTGCTGTATGCTTACTGGAGAATAAAAAAAAGCTTACTTAGGCCTCAACCCTTTATTTGTGTTATTACTTTATGACTAAATGAACTGACAGGATAACTAAAAACAATGTGTGGTGAATAGTTAGAAAAGTAAACATTTAATCTTTGTGCTTTCAATGAAGCTTAGATGATGAAAGTCTCTCATCATCTAATGCAATGCAATCAGAGCTAGATTGATTAAAAACTATGATACATTGGCTGTAAAGTTTAACAGTAAGAGCTAGCAAATTTATAAATACCATAAATAACAACTGTTGACTAAACAAAATGAAAATGATGGTAAACTAGACTAGATTGCCAGCAATAAAGTTCTATTGATAACCAGTAAAGATATGTTTGTAGCAAACAAAGATGTATTAACTAAACAAATCCATGTTGACTGCAAATAGAGCTAAATTGATAACAGACAGCATAAATATGCTAATAAGTTAGATTTTTAGCCAATTAATAGACAACGAATAAGTATGTGTTTTTGAAACAAAGCTGCCAAGATGTGACACAATCCATCTGGATGAGAAAAAAGCTGTATGAATGGCAAATAGAGTTCTATAGAAAATAAATTAAGCTGAATGGGTGCCAGATAAAAATGTTTATATGAATACACATGTTGAATCTGAAAATTCTGGAATTCATCACTAAAAGAATTTAAATTAAGTGTATACTGCCAGGAAAATTATTACTGCTACAATTACTTCTACTTTAAGTTATACAAAATTTGTACCAAGGTTTTCTTAAAGAGATTTTTGTCCCTGAACTTCAGCCAGAGGGCTTCCCATTTTCCAAAGGATTTCCAGTTCTTGGCTTAGTATTTTCATGATGATTACCATTTCTAAAATTATTGCAAGAATATGTGTAAAGGTCAAAATTCATTCATGATGTGTCTGATTAAGATGTTGCTGTAGAAATATGATTTAGTAAAAGTCCTAGCATATGCTATGTTACAAGAGTTTCTATACTTTCATAATAAAAAATATTAGTTTCATTATTCCTAATAGAGTGTAAGCCAGCAAAATGGAATATGAGCATAGGTATCTTGACAAGTTGCAGCATGTAATGTGAGTGCCTTAGCAATATCTGTGACTGTGTGATGGGGGCTTCTACTTCACAATTGACTTGCATCTTCTGTTTTTTTAGGAGAATGCTGCTTCAGCTCCTGCATGACAATCTTTGGTAGGGATCTGGAAAGGACTCAAGCTTTGATTCCTTGTATTAACCCTGTGCATTGGCATGTGTGTTTGTATTCATGTATTATAAATTTGTATTTTGGAGTGTCCATTGTCATTTCTGTTGTTTTTTCAGATATATTACTTTGTTGGAATGTGTAAAACAAATAGAATATTATTGAAGATATTTCAACATAATTATTGAAATCAATTTTTAAGAGGGTTACATAAAATTTTGTGCTTCCATTTTATTTTATAATAAAATTTTGTTATTCTTGGTGACTCAGTGTCCATGATGGATCCTACAAAAAAGGTAGAAGACACCAGTTCATCTAGTCAAGCTCTACATGAGCAAGACAGTAAAGATGGAGACACTGCCTCTGTTGATGCCAAAGCCCCCAGTATTAGTGTTGAACACTTAAGCAATCTTTCTTTGAACACCCACAAGGCAGGAATGCAAGGTTAGATTTTGTTTATATTGTAATGAACAAATTCTCAATAGGATATTTGTGAATGCTGGAACTTAACACTTTAACTGCAAATCCCAATTTAGTGTCTATATACAACAAGGTCCTGTGCACCATAGATGGTGCATGTGAGTCAAAGTGTTGAGCTACTAGGGATTTATTGACTTGGATACAAAAACTACTTAGTCCATTTGTGCAATACATTCATTGGGTTGAATACAAGTGGATGTTTTGTGTACACACAAACACATACATACATATTTGTTTTTTTCATCCTCAGTAGTTTTCAGTTAGTATTGTGTTGCATATATTTCAGGGCTTGATGCTGTCAAAATCAATGAAATCATAAGGAAAGCATCTGAAGGATCTCGGTACTTCCAGCACAAACAGCAGGCACAGCAGCGGCTGGATGCAAAAATTCAGGACATGTTGCACGTTGCTTCTGGCTTGTCTCCAGAACAGCTTGAGAAGGCAACCAAGAAGGTGAGCATCTGTGTTATGTAAATGGAAAATATAAGAATCCCAATAAAGTTATGGAAACTAAGGTACCAATTGATTTATTAAAATTAGTTCAATTCTTAGTTCTTGTGCTATTAAAATTATGTTGTTAAGGGTATTTCCTGTTTCAATGAATTTTTCATAGTATTTATTTGGTGTTGATCTTATTTTTGAATGAATTGCACACTACTGATTATATTGAACTGGATAAAATTTTCAAGTCTAGACTCTATAGGATGGTGTTTTTATATGAATTGTTCTATTTGGGGAATCACAATTGAAAATTCTCATTAAAATTTTCAGACATCTTGACAGTGCATTCTAGCTAAAAGTCTTTTGCTAAAATGATTTTTTTATGTTAATAACTACATTAAAAAAGAAAATGAATTTAAACTCTACCTATGAAGTCAAATTTGAACTCAATTTACTTTATAGGATTTATGAAATATGTAAATCCATGAGCATTTGTATTGATGTGGAGTTAAAGAGTAAAGTAAAGCTTACATAATTAAAAATTGATTGTTACAGATGGAAACTGTGGCTCGACAGTATGAGGAAGAGAGAGATCTGAGCAGGACCATTGTACATGTAGACATGGACATGTTCTATGCTGCTGTGGAGATGAGGGACCAGCCTCACCTCAGGTATTCAGTGGGCAAATTCAGCATTAAATTTTCCTGTTTAAGACTTACCATCATTACTATGATGCTAGACACAATGATATTATAAGTCAAGTTGTGAGTAAAGTGTTAAAGGTTAACCCATAGCAAGGAAATGAGACATTTTACAATGATCACATCACCTCAAAACTTTGTTTTCCGGGTGTTAATGTATTGTTAAGAATGATTCTTTTTAGTAGTGAGCTAAATTAAGACTGCGATTAATTTGAAGAGAATGAGGGAGAGCTGAGCACATTTCATATGACTTAATTGCCAGTATGAATCTAATCACAGAGCCTTGCATATTTTTAACTTGATTTGTCTTTTATAGAAGAGTTCAGGTTTTTTGTTTTTCACGTTATGCATAGCGATATAAAAGTTTGATTACCTGTTAATACGAATATGTACTATTCAATGGTAATAGGTGATTTTCTGCGAATGTATGACTTTTTTCTAAAGTTTGCTGTAGAAACCTATTACTAGCTAGATTTTCTGTCAATGCTGTGCGAGACACTGGTTCTATATCACATTCTACTTGCAGTAATGCTCAACATTGAACACAACTTGGTTAGCATTTGATCAGTTAGATCAGAGTTTAGGCCCGGCTTTCTGATGTTGTTAAGTGCTTTAGAACATAACGTTAGCGTTTAACCATCGTGTCTGGCGTGTTGGAGGTCCCTCCCAATGGCGGTGGGCAGCAGCAGCATGCTGAGCACGAGTAACTACGTGGCGAGACAATTTGGCGTGAGAGCAGGTATGCCTGGCTTCATAGGGCGCCAGCTGTGTCCGGAACTTGTGCTCGTATCCCCCAACTTCTCCAAGTACAAGGCTGTGAGCAAGGTTGTGCAGGAGGTGTTCGTTCTGTACGACCCTAACTACGCCATGATGTCTCTGGACGAAGCCTACCTCGACATCACAGAGTACATGGAGAACAACGCTGACGGCTACCCCACGAGAGGTGATGGTGAAAACGAGACTCTCGCTGAAGCCATCGTCAGGGAAATGAGGCTCAAGATTCAGGAGGTTACCAAGCTCACTGCTAGCGCCGGTGTGTAAAACCAAAGTTATTAATTTATTGAGGTTTTATGAAAAGCAACGGCATTCTGTTTTTGTGGTGTTAGGGAACTTTCTCTTGATGCTTTTTGTTGACAACGTTAAATGGTTTTCAATGGGAAGGTTTCGAATTAATCGTAATTTATGGCACGGTATTGAATATTGACATCATTTTAGTTCCTTCTATGAGTGTGCGTGTAGGAGTCCGTGCCTGAATCTGATCTGAAGTGTGGAAATTTCTTTTTCTTCTTATTATATAAAAAGGATCGCTATTATAGTTGCGCAATTAACTAAATATCAAGTTTACACATTTCAATTACTCTATTTTACTTTTCTGATCCGAGCAATCTCCCAGTGGAATGTCAGGAGCTGCAACATTGGTTGAGTTTTGGACAAATTTTGTTTTTTTCCCAAATTTTACTCACGTTGGTGATTGGTGTTAAATCTTGTACAACTCATTTTGCGTTCTACTGTTGTAAATGTTTCTTTGTTCACTTTTTTAGGAATTCTTCAGTTTCACTTACGGTATAATGTTCAATTGGTCTCTTAATCAACGGAGTAGAATTTGTAGAGGTACGTATTCCTTAAAAAATGTGCAAGAACCTAATTTTCTCAGGTGACGCCCTGCATAGTTCATATTTATTTCCATAGTAATATGAGTGAAAGATTTTGTAGGATCTCTCATATTTTTTAAACATAACTATGGTGTTGAAAAAATAGCAAATTAAGCAATGTTGTGAGCAGGTATTGCTGCAAATGCACGGCTTGCTAAAGTGTGCAGCGACCTGAACAAGCCTGACGGTCAGTACTACCTACCTCCTGTTGAGGGAGTCATCATGGATTTCATTAATGGTCTTCCCATTAGAAAAGTGAGTTGTGAAAACAAATTGAGAGCTCGACTGTTTGCGTGTATATCTCTGTGCCCATGGATTCCATTTTTTTGTCTAACAAAATTAATTTTACTCGATCTGGGAACGTCTGCTTCTGTGTTTCACTATGGATTAATTTATGGTCATCGCTAATACTTGAAGCTCTAAACTGGAATTTTTTCTTATTGGTCGACGCTTATGGAGCAACTTGCGGTCGTTAAATTCTTTGATGTGATGAAGCTGGACAAATTTTTTGGAAAGTTCCGAATTTTTGTGATGGTCACCATGATATGTGGTATAACAAAAATAAAAATTGCTGTTGTTTCTTTAAAAATAATTTGATAGGGTGTTTCATATGCGTTCGTTTATTGTAGCGAGTGGTTTTTACCTTGAATTATCGTACGCCATTCAAATGTGCTCAAACATTACAACTTTTCATTCGTAGAATGTGACCATATCCAAGTAATTGGTTTCTGTTACCACATTGTTTGTGTTTGTTATTCCCTGCTTCCTTCATGTGCAAAGCGAGTTTGCATTATGGTCAAATGTGTCGTCCCACTTTAGTAAATAGACCAGTAACATTCCATGTGCTGTAAATCACTAAGCTGTGTAAATTTGTCCAATTCGGAGCACGTTTATTATCACTTGCATCTCGACTTCCAGAGAATTGAACACACGAGATTAGAAATGCCTGTTTAGATTATTGTGTCTTTACTTTAGATCAGTGGCATTGGGAACGTGATGGAGCAACAACTGAAGGCGCTGGGCATTTCGTTGTGTGGAGAACTGCGCCTCAACTACGGCAAACTGCGGCTGCTGTTTTCCGAGTCAAGCTGGCACTATTTCGTACGTATATCACTGGGGCTGGGGGAAACTGATTTAGCCAACTATACGGGCGGTGAGCAGAAGAGCATCAGCACTGAGACTACCTTCATCGGCACCTCCTGTCGCCAGAAGCTCCTCCAGATCGTTTCTGATCTTAGCGCGGAGCTTCACGACGACATGACGAAAAAGAGACTTATAGGTAAACTTGTTACGCTGAAGACGAAGACGGTGGACTTTGTGCTGAAAACCCGTAGCATCCCACTTGGTGACCCTACCAACGACCCTCTAGTTATAAGCCATGTAGCTCGTAAACTGTTGATCCAAGAGATCGAAAAATGTTCTGAATGCCCTGCGTTTCGTCTCTTAGGTGTTCGAATGTCTAATCTCAGTGAAAGTAACGATGGGAAAGAGAAACAAGTTACCATCAGTAAAATGTTTCAAAAACTCACCGAGAATACGATAAGTAATAAAGACGACCGTGTTAATGAATCTCATGTACAAAAAGTAGAAATTTTTACGGATAGTCCAGAAAACGTGAAAGAGAGCCACACCTCTAAAGACATGGTGTCTACAAGCCTTCAAGGTTCACCATTCAAAAAACGTACGCTCCTTAGTTCTCAGTCGTCAGAAAAACCCAACTATATATGTCCCGTCTGTGGGAATGTCGTGCAAACTAAATTTTTATCTACTTTTAACAAACATATCGATTCCTGCCTAGAAAGCAGTACAGAAACATTAAGCGGTGTAGGATCGTCTTCTGTTTCAAGACAACTTAATGTCATCTCGCATGTAGACGATATGAGTAGGAATAACTGTGATTATAGGTCATCGACAGTAATAGATGATGATGAAGCCCTTGCTTCTGAAGTTTGCACTAATTTGTCATCATGTTCGAATGCTAGCAAAAAGTCGGGAGTACGCTCTTCCAGAGTTGTTATGTCTTCATTTTTTGCTTCACGTTCTCGAGCTTCATCGAACAAAGAACTTGAACAGCAGAGTTCAAGTTCTAGTGAACCCATTCCTGCAGACGTAGATGGAAATTGCTCAATTGATGTTTCGAATGAGAGATATGATGAACTCATTTGCCCAGTTTGCAACTGTGCTACATTTTCCTCTAACGAGTCTTTAAACAAACACTTGGACAGCTGCCTGACTGCTGGTGTGGGTGCAGCTCACTCTGAAAGCTCAAGTCTTTGTGATGTCGAATTCTTGCCTGACAGCAGCACTAGTAAACCCTGTCAGAAGACAAATGTAAACGCGATGGCTGCATGCTTTCATCAGCAGGATGACCATAAAATCCTGGCAGCAAGCAGCTGTAAAACTGAACTTCCTGTAAAAACTATGCGTTGTGATAGCAGTTCTTCTAAATATGCTGATTATTCCCTGTCCGTTAAGAGTTCTTCGTCGAATCTGAAAAGGAAGATGAAATCTAATATACCAACTAATAATAAACGAAGATCAGCTTATGCTGATGTACCCATAACAAGGTTTTTCTCATAGGCTTAAAAATTTACTTGTATTCGATGATGATTGTATTCAATGATGAATGTGAAACTTCGTTATGTTTGAAACAAATAAAAAGCCATCTAATTCGCTCTACGAGTTTTATCCCTGAACCAATGTAGATAATTTAATGTTCGGCCTCTCTCCGGATTCCATACAAATAATTCTTCACTAGAGTAAAGAGAATACTTGAAGTTACAAAATAAGCATCTGTAGTTGAAGCGAGAGTTACAGTTCATTGTGGGTAGAGGGTTGTAGGGTAATTATATCAAAACATCGGGCAGAACGCTAACCCATTAGGGCCGGAGGTTTTAAAGTTGAAACAATGTTACGTCGAAGCATAAAATTTTTAACCTGGTTCACAACTTTTTTTGTATATTGGTATGTATAGCAATATGTTCAACATGTATATTTGAGGAGATTTGAAACTTTACGGTCCCCGTCCAGTCTAGATAAATAGGTTTCTTTCTTTTAAAAATATTTTGATTGTTCAATTAACTACACACTTGACAATAATGAGAATTTGTGCACATTGCACCTTAGGATACTACTGATTAGTATTTGAGTCCGAAGTGCTTTCTAAAAACTCCGTCTGTGTTTAATTTTTTAGAAAATGCACTCGGGCCGGGGATCCTTGTGCCGTGCCAAATACGGTTTGCATTTCGTCATAATGATTGAAGTGCTGCGCTTGAAACATTTGTGTCAAAGTCTTTTTTTTAATACCGGAAGAAGTAAAACTTTAATAAAATTTACGAAAGCCCTGGGATGAAAGAAAAAATAAGGGCTTAGCTCTTCCTGTACGCTTTGATGCAACAAAGAGGAAAGAGTTTTAACTATGTGGAGAAATAACGCGTATTACACCAATCAGCAAGAGGAACTCAATAGTGGCAATGCTCTGTAAGTCTTACAAACCATACCACTCAAACGCTTGCACCACACGCTAATACGCCTACTCACACCTCACGCCGCGTTATACTCTTCCACCAGACACTCTACTCCATCCAGCACTTACGGCTGTTCTCATTCTAGACATACCCACGTGCTCCTCTCTGACACTCCTCGCTTTTGTATACCCGTATTCTTCTGTCACCCACACAGCCACTCCACCTCCATACAATCCACGCAAACACACCATATTCATACACTTTCTGGGACACCAAACAAATTTCACATTGATGGACTTTCATACCTGCACTGCACGCTACACTGACCCGTTCATTGAATAGTGTGGGGTTCGCTCACATAGCCCACGTCCTTCCACCGTCCCACATTCTTTATTCAACTTATATAATACACAGTGCATTTTATATGACTATCTCTCTATCTGTGTTACTTCATATCTATCACTGAAGAAAAATGATTGAACTGAAATCAGAACGAGTATACATGTATTATCTTGGTGCAATACTACACCTAACTGGACGTCTAGCCGAAGCTGGGCAGCACTACATGAAAGCACTTGCATTGATGCCTGGTCATCCCAATACCCTTATCAACCTTAGTAAGCTAGATAAAATTATTCTCGATGAAGTACGAAATAGATGACTGGTAAAATGCCAATAATTTTTTTCCTATATTTTACTCTCAGTAGGGTAGTATCGCTTATTACTTCATTAGGAAACATTAAAACTCTGTATTTAGTTCAAGCTCATTTAATTGGCTGGTTTATCATTGATTCTCTTTCGGAAATGAAAGCATATCGAATTGGCTGTCTGAATGGCAGGCACGCTTAGGCCTCAGTATTTCTTCACCTGATAAAAATGCTTTTCAACTGTAGCACTTGAGAGAATGGAAGTATTGAACTTCATGAAATACGAAATATAGTTAATGTTGGGAAACATCGCCGTATGAATAACTGGATGCTTGGACTGATTAATAACGGGCTGTTTCAACCATTCCTTTATTTTATTTGAAGTATCTTTTTCTTGTTGGTGCGCTCATCATTTTTGGATAGAGAGCAGAATAAATCCTCATCTATCTCAGTTTCCGTGCTGCTGCTCTCGGAAGACATGGTAGCAATACTCTTAATTTATCAGGTAATTTTTTCATAATGTAATATAATTTTTCATGCACTGAAGCTTAAAATGAGGGTGGAATGCTGCAGCCAGCAAACAATGATCGACATCGATTGCTTGGCTGAATCTTTTCCTGATTCCACTTATCAAAGGCAATGCCACGAGGGCCATACACTGATAATTCTTTCTTTCTCACGTCCTGCAGTAAGTTCAGGCGAACTGTAATAGTTGGCATGAGACTTCCCAAGTAGACTCTCTCCTCCCGCTGCAATATATCTAAAGCCCGAGCAAGAGAGCTCATTACTATTTAATATTCTTTGAAAAAGTTAATTTCTACTAGCGCGAAGCTTGGAATTTTCAAATTCTTCCAAATCATTGGAGCACTTTCTTGTTCGTCTAGCACTTTTATTCGAACGCCATATAGCTTCACAGAAGGAATTCCATGTTGTAGGTCCTGGGATGATAAATTGTTGACTACCTAGCCCGTTTCTAATATCGGCAGCTTGAGGACTTCGAGATTGACTATTCTACAGAGCTTGTGCTGTAGCATCATCTACCACCTTGAATACCATGAATTTATGAGTACTAAAATAGATATTCATTTTTACCACTAAAAATAAGACTCAACCTAGTATAAACTTTTACGAACTCTTTACAATTAAAACACGTCTATAAAGTAAACATTGTCATATTTTTTATATTGATAAACAACAGTCATCAGTGTATTCTCGACTAGAACGCAGTGCTATGGCAACATCTTACGCACATCATGGTTTAACTCTCCTTCAGCTAGAGAGCTTGATTTCCAAATTTGAACATGTGAGGTGTTATAATGAATTCATTGACTTTGGGGGAGGAGGAAGCCTCCTGCCTCTACTCGCTGTGTGTGTGAGCTGTGTCTTGCTCGCTGAGAGCCCTATTTGCTGTGAGCTGTATCCTACTCTACTCGCTGTTGTTACTTTACATGGGAATTATTCGCTGTATGTATGCTGCGAGGCCTACTCGCCGTATACTATTTACTTCCTGAAGCTCTGGACTGGTCCATTCACCCCACGAAGATTTGAAGTCATGGCAGCTATCCCTTACTTGAGAAACATAAAAGCTGAGTCACTATCAATGTTTTTTATTCTCCTCGAGTCAGGTGACACGGGCAGATGAGATAGGAACGTGGAACTTTAGCTGCTAAAATCACCTAGCAGTACCCACACATCACAGTGCTATACTAAAACCTAGCGCTAAATTTGTTTGTAATCTTGATTTCCAGGATTTTTAATAAGTGCTACAGCGTTTGTGGCTGCAATGAAGTTCAAAGTATGAATGGCACACCGAATGTGCCGTAACAAGGTATAGTATTCTCCGTCTAACTCTGAGAATTGCCAACCTGAACTAAAAACAGACTAAAATTGTTTTAGGTTGAAAAGTATTACATTTTATTATTAATTGAAAAATATAATCTTATAAAAGTTTCCATGCTCAGGGCATGTTATGCCATCAAATAATATCTTCACCAAGACTCTTGATCGGCCTCTCCAAGTGCTCCTCGACTCGAGATTCTCCACCGTACTCATTACCAAGCCCATCATTACGCCCGTGCTTATGCACTGGTGGTTGAGATATTACAGGAGGCTCACATTGTAGTGAGACCGAATTACTTTACTTTAGTGCATCTTAATATATGTATCGAAGCTCATTCCTGTGTCATTTATCCTGTTGGGCTACTCAACGGTCTCTTACCCCTCAGACAGTCACTCCGAGTGAGACGAGATAAAAAAGATTTATGTTCTTAGTCTAGAAAAGATTTTCTTTGTCGGCTCGGAGTTAAGAGAAGTCTGAGGGTTGGGACTGAGAAGTTATAGAAATCACTATACACACATTATGACCAAAAAATAAATGGGTGATCATTATCGATGCAGTGAAAATACATCCAAGCATCGTCGTTCATACATAATAAATACTCGTACTAGCTTTTCATCTTTAATTCTGCGCAGTAACTGCACGATACAGTAATATACGTGTGCGGTAGTTATTTTTCAACCTACACTTATCAAAGTTGCGGTTGCAACTTGCGGTGAAATTTGCTCGAAATAGTTGCGCAGCAACCCAATTCACAACTCTTCAAAAATAGTTGCAACGCAACTGTAATTAAAAAGTTACGATCGCAATTCTGGTGCAACTGCCTAACACTGAATATTAGTTATATATTATATTAAAAAGATGCATATTTGTGCTGGAGAAGCATTTTAGGTAGGAGCTTCATGGATGTTAATAATTTGGGGTAGGGGTACTGTGCAATATCCCTAGCCTTAAGAAGTTAGTGTTAAAATTTGAAAACCTGATCTCTTGTGCTGTAGCTTTATATGTACGCTGTGATATATTTAAATAAAGCAAATTTATTTATTCAGTTTTAATGGTCGTACCGGCACTTTGTTCATTCCCGTGTTGTCGTCACTGTGGAGACTAAAGTTTCTGGAACATTAAAGTGTGAAGCTCACGTTTGCTGTGTGAAGTTGTTGTCGGCTGATACGCTTCACGGCATTAGTGGTTATCATAATAATTTAGGTAAATTATTACAAAAATTATTTGGTTCTGAATAGATTTGAAATGGCTTCATCAAAGTATCTTATATCTGATGATACGGGAATACCAAAATGGAAGGTAGCTCTAGCGATTGGAGGTGCTGCTGCTCTCTGTGCAGCATTATATTATAAACAGTGCGTCACACAAAGCTCTCCAAAAGATAGTAAAACAGGAAAAGAAACTGCTAAAACTTCAAGTCCAAAGGCAAAAAATGGAGTTCAAACACCGATTGTAGAAGACACCGTAAGTATTCACACAATTTCTGACATGAAATGAAATGTACTGCTAAATGTTGTATGGACTTCTTGAAAGATGTTTTGAAAAAAAGATGATAGTTGGGTTCTATTGTAGAATATTGATATCCTGATGTCTCTACATAAGATTTAAATTTGGAATGTAAACTCAAGAGTTGATCTTAATATCGCATTTAATATGTTTCAGGTTGTTGGATGTTATTTGAACTACTGAATAGACATGAAAAGTTTTATTTAAATATACTGCTGTTTGAAATTCTGTAATGTGGTAGTTCCTTTGGGATCAATGTGAGGAGCATAGTTATAGCTTTGTCAAAAGTCTATACTTTTGTCCTATTAGGCACCAAGTTCTGCCCTAAAAAGTTTGCTAACATTTATATAGATTTTGTATCTCATCTTTATTTTTCCCTATCTATGTCAAGGGGAATCATGTTTCTGAAGTATTCATTAAAGATATTTGCATTTACTCAAATTTAACTTTTCATCTTGGAGTATGGAAGAAATGCATATAAACATTAATGAATTATCTCCGGACCTCATTTATACTACTGGTATTCCAGAAGTCTATTAAATCTAATCAAGTCCATTATTGTAGATGTTTTGTTCTGAAATGTGATAAAATTCCTGATATATTAATAGAAGATGATAAATATTTTCTGCAAAAAATTTTTCAGTCTGAAAGTAACTTAAGTAGGAGGTGATGATAAATAAATAGGCTGACATACCAAGGCTAGAATATCTTACATGTCTTTAATAAAATATGCAAAGGATCTTTAATTCTTATTTTTTCTCTAGAATTTGGCTGTCTATTTTTGGCTTAGGATGTACTAACCAAGAAAGTAGTTTGATTTTATCAGTTCCATGGCTTGTAGGTGGTGGCAGTGTAACAGCCTTCACATTTTTCATTACTTGTAGCTTTACTTATTACTGATGTTTAAAGATATACAAAATTAAACTTCAGTTCAAGATGAAAATTTTTTAATTACAATTACTATTTAGCATAAAAGTTCATTTTACATTAAAAATAATTAATATAGCTATAAAGCTTCAGAAAATGCATTTGTGCTAAAATATTGAATTATATAGAATGTATTTTAGATTTAAATTACTGTCATATTGTGTTTCTGTTTTCTCTATCTAAATAATATTTGTAACAAATTACAGAACAATCTTTAGCTCCATGGTTTGTAAATTATTCGGTTCATATTATATGTTGCATTCAAAATCTTTTGATGCTTTTAATGATGCATTACATAATATCAAGAAGTTAACTGGAAATGTTGGATTATTTTGTTGAATATTTCAACAGATACTACATTTCTCAATGTAACGGCCAGTTTCTATAGCATGCCAGGCATGTCATAGAGATTCTCTTGTTGTAAGTGATCAAATACCTTTGGTGATGTTAAAAAAAATTTCATTCATTACAGCAGGGAACTGGTGGTGGAAAAGTAGATAGAATTTTATAGGAGTAAAGATTGGAAAATATGATAGTAAAGTAAGTGATATGGATTAGTTGGACTGCAAAGAACAGATACAATTAGTTGTGAAGTAGAGTTTATTGAATGTCAAGAGCATTTGGGTTTAGAAAGAAGATAACTATGCAAAATTAAATCAGATTGATGATGAAGTCTAAGGTAAGTGGACTGGAATATAAGTAGATTATAGACACACATTTTGTCTTAGAGGTATGCTTTAAGACTGCAAGAACTGAAATTGAGAAAGGAGGCATAGAGCTGAGTTGTTGCTTTGTACTTTAGCATAATGCTTCAGAGATGGGCTTGCAGGTAGTAATGGGTACTTCATGATAGTTTTGATGTTGGTATCACACCTTGAAAGGCAAGAAGTGGATGGATCTGTATAGTGTTTGGTCACAAATCAGTTTAGGTGTGTTTGTTTAAATTTCAGTATAAAATTCAAAACTTTTTTCTATTTAGGAAGCTATGTGTTGTACACATTACACACAGAATTGTAACTGCCATTGGTGACCTGAATGTGCCTCAAAGCTACTGTAGATATACAGTATTGCTGGTGAATAATTGTGTAATTAGTTTATAGAGTGGGATGGTTTGTTTTGGAGTACCTTCTTACCAAACATGTAGCAGCTTTATGGATTGGTCTCATGTATCAAATTTCCATGCTTCTGTGCTGAAATGAAATTTTATTTATTCTATAATGCCATTGGAATATATGATCTTCAGTTTTTCTTAAAATGCATTTTTGTTTGACTATTTTCAGAGTCCTCTTGGGATTGCCAAGAAACACAAAGGAGAAGGCAATAATCATTACAGGGTTGGTAATTACTTGGAGGCCATTGAATGCTATGATGCTGCTATCAAAGCCTGCCCTCCTGAAGCCACTCAGGACCTTGCAACATTCTATCAAAATAAAGCTGCTGCTAATGAATTATTGGTGAGTAAGCTTGTGTTACTATTTCCTGTTCTTATGTAACACTTTTAAATGTACTTCAAAATTGAATGCTTTTAGTTTGCACATTTATTGTGTGATTTATGTAGATTATTATCTTTCATGTAGGTCATATAGGTATTTTCATAGGGCTGTATTCTTCTTCACTGTTCAGTTGTGAATTTATAAACAGTTGCAATGCATCCTGTTCTCTGTAGGGGGTTAATTTTTTATACAATGTCTTAGTAATGCAGCTCTGAACCTCATTGAAAACTTTGTAGCATTAGTTTTATATGAATAGAATAGAATAGAATAAGGCAATAGGAACGAGCCGTTTGGCCCATTCTTGGTTCAATACCGAAGTCCCATGCCGTCTAAAG
>VCRD01001430.1:0-10200 GCA_006783055.1 Trinorchestia longiramus
GAGCCTAACTTGTGCCTGCAGGTTGAGCCTAACTTGTGCCTGCAGGTTGAGCCTAACTTGTGCCTGCAGGTTGAGCCTAACTTGTGCCTGCAGGTTGAGCCTAACTTGTGCCTGCAGGTTGAGCCTAACTTGTGCCTGCAGGTTGAACCTAACTTGTGCCTGCAGGTTGAACCTAACTTCACCAGCTTGGTCGACTGGTGAGCGAATATGCTTGCGAGCGGGAAGACCCGGGTTCTAATCCCGTTGCCGACATGGTTGACGCAGCTGGAAATACGGCATGGGACTTGGGTAAACAACCGAATAATAATCGAAGTAATTATCCGACTCAAGAATGGGCCAGAAGGTTCGTTCCTATAGCCTCATTCTATTCTATTCTATTCTATTCTACTGTGAAGATCTACTGTGGATCAAACAGTCACTTCGTTCGAGTGGCAAAAATTGAACGAAACTCTGCGTGCGACAGCTTTGTCCCAGGTCTATATCATTCCATGTCCTGCTCGCCTCAATTTTCTTTGAGCGTGATTTAGATCTGCGCAGTTTTGTCAGGATTAAAACTGGTCTTATCAAGCAGTTGTGAGGCAGAACAGCCGCTCGTAAGCAGTTTTCCCACATCTTGCTGCGACCATTGAGATTAAATGTTCTTGTGAACTGCATTTGCAAATTGGAGCACTGGAAAAGCAACACAGAATGGAAAAACAATTTTTGTTATTACGCGCAGATGTAGATTGTTGGTTACATGAAGGCGGACCTGTGCACTTACAGTTTGGCTTCATACTTTGAGCTCTATTGTAGCGATAGTAGACAGTAAGTGCGTATCTGGTAACGCAAGGCCAAAGTCACTTCAGTGTATGAATTTAAGAATTTAATTGCATGTGCCTCTAAAACCTCAATTGAAAATTTAATTCATACACTGCAGGTAGTCGAGCTTTGTAGGGTGCGTAACCAAATGTTCGCTCTATTCGCAGCCTCATCGATTGGATCTAGTTATTTCCGAAATCTGGTCTCATTTCCCTCCCCAGGTATGCAACCATCTTCCAATTTTGTGAGACTGCTGCCCTCCCTCTATCCCTCTTGCTCATTGATCACGCAGTGACCCGCTTGTCTCGTATTTCTCCTTACACTTCACTGCACCCGGATCCATCATAATGGTTGCTCATCCGGTGCTCTCTAGCAATAACGTGCGTTCCTTCCAACTTGCCGAGACAATTTATTTGTCTACTATTTGCAGCATCGTAATATTTAAGATTTCTGATTTGTATGCAGTAATCATTGTGATAGTTTGAAAAAAAGAATAACGTTAATGTAGTGCCTAACGCTCTATGCAATGCATTTAAATTAAAAAAATCCCTAATGAGTTAGATACGGTTTTGTGTTTTTGTGTCTCTTGATGAATTGAACCTGTAAATTTCAATACTTTCAAGTTGTATTGTTGACCACTTGTTGTAGAATCAACAACGTTGAGTCTAGTAAGTTGACTACATTGTACCATAATTTTCTCGCGGTATCAGGTTGTCGTACGTATGAGTCGGTAGGATTGCTGAGCTCTTGGGATGAGAAAGGAATGCTGATAGTGTGAATCACCAGCTTGGTCGACTGGTGAGCGAATCTGCTTGCGAGCGGGAAGACCCGGGTTCGAATCCCGCTGCCGACATGGTTGACGCGGCTAGAAATACGGCATGAGACTTGAGTAAAACAACCGAATAATTATCGAAGTAATTATCCGACCCAAGAATGGGCCAGAAGGTTCGTTCCTATAGCCTCATTCTATTCTATTCTATAGTGTCTGACATTCCAACCCCTTAAACACATGACTCTGCGTTCCTTGGATTTGACCCCAACAAATTACTGGAGGATTATCAGCACTTGTCGCAGGGGGCTGCATTGCGTTTAGTTTTGAAAAGACTGGCATGCCTTTGAAAGGCTCTCTTCCGTATAATCGACATTGTGGTTCAATTTCTCAGTTTTTCGTACTTAAGAGTGCTTTCTGATTGACACCAAGGAAAAGCCCGTAGAAATTTGTTTTAAAAGAGCCTTTCCTATTTTTATCCAGAAAGTTATTGCAAAACTGTTGCTTACTGATACAATTTTAAAGTATTCAAACCAACATGTGACTGCCTTTACAAGCTGAGCGCATAAAAAGGTAGTTGGTACGAAGATTTTTCTGCTTCAGCTTGTTTAAATATTGTAGTGCATGCTATCCTTTAGGACCTTCGTTCATATAAAGTCTGCGTCTCCAAGGAGTGCCTGCAGAGGCTGTCGTCCAAATCCCCTCACTTGCCTCCCTGTCTCGTGTCTCTTTCGCCGGTCTTGCCTCCTCCCTCCCCCGGGCCTGCCGTTGTATTGATTCCAGAATCCTGGCACCAGCCGTGACGCTAAGCTCCCCCTCCTCCTCCATGTCCACACCTTACCATCACGTCGGTCCGTGCTTACTCTTTTTTGAGCGGTAGGGAAGATAGATTAATCCATGAATAATTTTACTTCGGTTTGCGAATAATTATATATATTTTTGCATTCCTTCAGGTTTTAGTTCTTATCAATACGGCCTGTTGCGAAGTTTTGAAAAATCAAATGAAACTCTTAAGCTGTATTCATATTTCAGCTCTGCAGCTTCCATTTTAGTCAGTTTTTGGCGACACCCGCGTGCTTTACCATTTCAAAACTTGTGTAGTTTTTCAACTTTTGGAGCTGATGAAGTTTTATTTTATTTAATAATGGAGAATATTCCTTACCTGGTGCCTACCTCCAACATTTCTTGTTGAATATCGTTGTTTTTCGTGTTCCTGTGGGAATTAATATATTGTGTATGGTTCTGTAGTCTTTATGTAATTCGTTTCTTTCTTTACCTTGAACTTCAAGACTTGCTTCATTATCATTATATTTCTATCTTAACTTTCCGTGTCAATTTCTTTTATGCGTTCGCATGCACATCCGTAATATGACTGTTTTCTTTGCCTGTTGGTCATCCATCCCTTCGGTTGGTTTTGTCTATTGTCCTTAGATCATCACTGCTGGATCTTTCTTTCTGCAGTAATTACAGACCTTCGTTGTCGTTCCTTTGTTCCCTAGTTTTTTCCGTGAAATGATGCAGTATTCCATACACAATGATATTCTCTTGAATAATATATCATGCCGTAATAGGTTGCTTAGTTAACTTGGTTTCATAAATTTTCCAAAATGCTACAGTAAAAACGTGTAGTATTCGTATCTGAGTAAGAAATAATTGTAAAACAATCTTTTTCATTCACTTTTGAGAATTTTAACCCTTTTAATATCCTTTAGTTTGTTATACACAGTGGCTGGCAATGTATTTGGTACCCTCCACAACGTACTTATAACTCTCATCAATTGCTTCTATTTTCTCCATCTGTTTTCGGAGCGCAGCGACAAGCCAGCCGCGAGCTCCCAATAATTATCTTCGTGTTGTTGCCAGAACTGGCCGGCCCTTTCCAATCGAGACTCGCTCACTTTACACCACCCAATTTATCAGCTCTTCTGTACAGAATTCGAGTCCAAAGTCATTAGCAGTGATGCCTCCCCTGAGGATGCAGGGGACAAACCTTTGATGCTCAACACTCCAGCTTGGCAGTTGTTGAACAATTTTCTGAACATTCGCGATATTTCTCTTTCATTTCTATTTGATGAAATTTCGAAAATTAGCAGGTCCTTCAGAGCATCTAATTCATAGTCTTGAGTTTATATATCCAGTATAACATCATTGAAATCGCACGAGATTAGATTCACGTGGTTGGATGTACACCATGGCAAAATTGTTTGCTTCATTCCTACTGTTTCAGGGTTTCAAAAACTCAAAGTGAACAATAAGTATAAATTACTGAAAAAATGAATTTGTAAAATCTTTTAAAAATACCTCAGCAGGAGCCTAATTTATCAATTGCAATGGCGAATTCGGTGTCGTGTATTAGGAATACCGCCGTTGTATCACTGGCTACCTGCAATCGCACAAATGTCAACATCCATTGCGCAATGTTCTAGAACAGTTGTATGGAACTCTAGTAAATAAAATGCACCGGAAACCATAAAACTGTCCTCTTTCTTTACGGGTTCTCAGAGGAAGTTGGAAAAAGTAACAATTCCTCTTTCGAGTAAAATGCTTATGAAAATGTAGATTACTTACTGCGTTATTTTCAATAATATTACTGTTTACACCAATTTCAATACCATTACTTATTACATTATTATCAATACTTTACTAATTACAGCATTACACATGTTATTAAGCAATTAAATTTTTTGGTTTCAGGTGATTATCGACTTGTTTTTATTGCTGCGATGTAAAGTTCAGCTTTCCATCCAGTGTGAGGAGGAACGATGAACAGTACGAGTGTTTCTTGCTTATTTCTATGTTAACTCAACGTAGGGGCATGCTGGTGCGGATTGCTTTCTATGAGAACTCTTTCCTTTGCTTATATGAAGCCCGTTTATACCTCGTTTTACCATACTAGAATAACAAGATTGAAATCCTCCATTGGTCATGTCTTTATTACTGTTTAAGCTATTAGCTGTAGGGTTGTTGAATAATTGTTAGGAGAATATAAATACCTGCGTATAAACTCATGCCCCCGAAAGAAAGAAAAATGAAGCATAACTAAAACACCCATAACAAATTCTAAAACAGTAACTAGAGTGTCTTATTATGCAGTGGGTGGTATACATACATGCGATAAGAGGCACAGATATTTGAAATCCTATCTTCTCCCGAATTACGCCTAGTCTTCATTTTACTCTGAAGAAATATTTGCGACTGCTCATTTTATGAGTGGTGATTTAGTTAAACCTGTCTGAAGTAATAGTACGAACGTGATCGTGTCGATTTCAGATGATTTTTTGTTTAAGCTGTTCAAACTAACCATAACTTCAAAGAATAACTTGCCAATCCAGAAAAGGGCTAATTTGATTCGCTGCATTGCCTGTTTCTGTGGCTCGATTTACTAGTAAATTTAAAATTTCATAAGCATGCAATGGACAGTATATTTAAATTTCAATGAATATTAACGGGTCATTTTCTCTCACAGGCTGGTGCTGCTCTATAGCGTATTATTTTTGAATGAACGCTATACAATCTTTAAGTAAATACCATGGTCTTTTGATAAAAATTTGGTGATGTAACCGTATTCTTGGTCCATCTCACTTCATCTCGAGACATCTCAGGCTAGGATGATAAACTGGCCGCTGGGACGCTGTCATCCATCTTATACGAGACGCCTCTCGTAACGGCAGACTGCGCACTGGGCTTGGTCGCAGCTGTGCATCAAGTTAGTCTTGTTACATTCATATCAATATTATTTATCCTATGCCTGAACTATCTTTTCTTTTCTTTGCCCTGAAATCTAGTTTCTTTGTCATACATGAAGTTCGTTCTGTGTCGAATCATTGCTTGAAATGTAGGAATAACATGCCTTAATCTCACCTCAAACGGAGCAAAGTAGACAAAAAGTGAGTCAGCTGTTTCTCACAAACCGCTTCACAACATTTAATAATAATCATACAATTGGATCCATGTTGGGTCCGAGCATAGTTTCGTTACATTTAGCAGCAGAGTCTGGCAGTGCTGGCTTGTTTACAATGGCAGCATTGTACGAGTCCTCTCTCACATCTAGTTTCCTGGAGGACAAAGTAAAAAAAAACACTAACCAAGACAGCCGTGTCAGAAATTCACCTTCTAACGCACATTCTTCGTTCTATCTGGCCTCTGGTATGAATTTTGCTAACCTCTGTTCATTCGTACCTCGTCATCCGCGCTCCTACCGTTAATAACAAAATATCAGGTTGTAACGAAAGTTCATTCCGTTTTTTGAGTTTTAATTTTAGAGTATCATTGCATGAATTTAATTTGTTTGAAACTTGCCACTTCCAGTGGAAATTCTACGATTTAGATTCGACTAACTTGAAATTATTATAAAGATGAACGTATTAAAGATTTATGACGAATTATGGTATTTTGAATGAACATTTTTTATTAATCTATACAGAACTACCATTCTGTATCTTATATAATGATAACATGGCCCAGATAGTACCCGTTGAAATGTCTTGGTTTAAAAGTGATAAAATTAAGGATCTATGAAATAAAATGCGTTTTTCAGTTTTACCCGTGGTACCACCAGAATCGGAATATTTTTCTTGAATATATACAGAACTTTCATTTTGTATCTTACCTAACGATAACTTGGCCATGTAAGAGAAGAAAGTAAATACCGGAACAAATGGCGTGTTTTATAGTGATCCGGCGCCTTTGGTATCCACAATACAATACTGTACTTGTAATACATGCATGCCCCTTCTGATTTCAGTTCAATAATTTTTCTTCAGTAATAGATAGGAAGTAATGGGACGGACCCACACAGATACAGAGAGATGGATATACATAGTCGATTATATATGTAGATGTGTGCGTCCATTTAAATCACTAAAATATTTCTTCTTTCAGATTTTCTTAGAATTATTATAATGAATACCTATTGTGGAATCAAATGTACAATCCAATCCAATTTACTGTATGAATTTCAAGAGGGCAATACATCGATTTCAGTAGCAAGATCCCTCAAAGACACATGAAAATGATGTGGTGAATGAAAAGACCTGTAGAAGATGGTTTTTACGTTTCAAAAAGGATGAGTTCACTCTAAAGGACGAACCAAGAAAAGGACGCTCCAAAGGATTCAATTCTGAGGAATTACACGCTGTCATTCATGAAAACAGTACAACTACAACTAGAGAACTGACATAGAAATTTAATGTAACCATATATCGTGAAACGATATTACCTATGTAAACTCCTCGCTCAGTTGTCTGCAAAATACAGACTTACATATCATGACACTCTGACGAAGGTACTACTCATGTTGACCGCGGTTGACCTTTATTAATACTGCAAGAGAGGAATTAATAGGACGTGCATGGACTGTCACCGAACCAGAAACTGTTTTCGAAAACTGTTATGGATGTCCGCAATAGGTTGGACGTAGCAATGAGCCAGCGCTCAAACTAGGCACCGACAACTGGTCTGCTGCCACAACACTGAACTGAAGAAAAGTATCACGTGTCGCATAACTGCCACATCTCTGGTAACGAGCGTCGTGAAAAGCCCTCTCTCATTTTAACTTGAGGATTAAAAAGTCGTCGTTGGCTAAATATTTTTTTATCATGAATCCTGAAAGCTCAGCTTATGTTATGGTAAAAGTAAGTTCAAAGAAAATTGATCTAAATGTTTTCAGGTATGGTGTCGGGCGTGCTTTTATTGGCGATTGAGTTTCAAATGCATAGTTATAGAACAGTTCTCGTGTCACAAATGAGTTTGTATAGGTCTATCTCCGCTGGTAACTGATACACATTCTGAGTTCTTTCATTGAGATGTCAATGATGATTTCCCACGAGTTTCAAAAGATACCGTTGAGTATATTTCTGTTTATTTTCATAATAATTTTATCATAACAACACTGATTCAATTACCAACTTTCATTATAGGATCTTTACTTTCGCTAAATAACAAGGGCTTTTGTGCTAACTAGAATAATCGCTCCTCGATTCCCAGTAATCTGAGCGGAGACGGTCATAAATGCTGACCTTGGAGGAGAGCGTCACACAGATCAAGACACACTCGCACATGCTGGCCATCGATTGCTCGCGTGTACTGGAGAAACTATTGACTACCTCCTCCAGTCAATACTATGAGTCAATATTGATCAGTTTCACCCCGAGGAATTCTTAGAAATTTGTAGACTACCACAGTTCGTGATTAGCTCTATCATTGTAATTGTTGGAATGTACTGATATTTTTCATAAGAGACTCGTGTGGATGAGTTTGAGCGACGTAAGAACAGTACAGTATTTTCTTCTGTAAAGTATTCATTACATCTTTGGTGCTCTATGTAAATTTTTTCTACTGTAGCGTGTCAATAAATGTAAACTCAATATTCAAACTATTGAAAAGTTTGAAGGTTGAACTGCTAAGATTTCATCAATTTGACAATAGTGCTGGCAAACGATTATTGCATCGACACTTCATTAACCATAATTGTGACGTGATGAAAACTATTATCATTAATGATTGCTCACATGCCTATTTTATCATTAATTAAGTTATGTTTCGAAAAACTAGTAGAGATATATAAACATTCTTGAATACGTACGTATAATCATGTCGTGTTATTATAGTTTCTATTTTTGGAAAGCGTACTTTTACGTAATTTAGTGTCATTCGCTCATAATTTTCAATACTTTGAGGATATAAAGGACCGATTCTATGCTTTCTCTGTTCTAATATTAATAGTATAATTCAGCTGAACTGTTCAATTCAGCTGAACTGAGAATTCTTGTTATCTGAGATGAAGGCTTAATGTTTCATTCCATCCATCAAGTTGCCTCAAAACTCGCACAAAATAATTCAGTAGAAATTAACAAAAATCATCACATACTTCTTACGTTATTTTGACTTTCCTAAACGGTGAATTCCAGGTGATGGAACAAAATTACTGCTATAAATTTATTTTATTGCACTAATTTCACTGTAAAGCTGGTACAACCATCCTTGACTTACATAGTATGGCGTATGGCTACGAGGAGTATTATGTCCCCCGTACACCTTGATTGTGTACAGTAACGCTCGAGCCTCGAGGTCGGGAGTCACTTTGATTCCACTAGAGGGCGTTTCAACGCTCAAAGCCTCAATGTCACTTGGCGCCAGTTTGCTTCGTGCCTTAGTGGTGAAGGGTTATACTGTGTCAGCCTGCCAGTTACGTACACACTCTGCTTGAACGTTGCTTTTCACGAGTGTGCTTTTCTTACTTGTCAAAGATTATACAAATCCGTCAACCGCATCTTATCGGTCGATCATTATGATCAAAGGGACATGCCAGAAAAAGTGAAAAGTTCAGACTTAGTAATTAGCTGCTTTTGTAAATGCTTCTGCTCTGTCTGATATTTGTATTAAACACTCATTTCCAATTTTTCTTCAAACTAACCTAACTTTTTTTTCTTATTTTCAGAGTTCTGAAAGTGTGATGTGGTACGTTTGATATAAATGTCAGCGACATTTTGGAACAGTTCAGCTAATACTAATTGACTTATAAATCTGAACTAAGTTATTGCTGATAGAAATAAATTGAACCTCAAATTTATTCAGTTCTCCAGGATACAGTTTTTGTTCGTGGAACCTGCTTTGTCTTCTTCGAGATGAAAGGTAAGTGACTCGAGTAACGAAATTTGTTTAGTATGTTAAGCAAGTTTATAATTATGATATGCAAGTAAGTATTCATTTACATGATTGGCACGGTCGTAACTTGGGACTTCGTACCGATTTTTTTAACTTTTCTTATTGAAAAAACACATTTTTAACTATGATGGAATTGTTTTCAGTTTCTCCTACTTTCATATCATTTGACCTGGATTGCACTCTGTAACGTGAAACTTAGTTCTTGCATTACCTTTACTTTCGATTTCAGTAAAGTATTTTTGGAATGATCTTTAACGATTAAAGCTTACTAAACAGTTAATTCTGTTCCTGGCCACTTACGTACCATAAGCTACATTTCGGCCATGGTATGCGGGAATGCAGTAAGTTGGACCCTATGTGTAACTAACTGCGTGTACTCAACGGTTGCTGTGCTGGTAACCCAGCGTAGCCAGGGCTAAACTAAAACTTGAAGTCGAAGCAATAGTTTGGTTTATTCTGTAAAAATGGTGTTCCTCTTGAACCGTGACTGCGTTGTGGTGCCCGTTATTTTTAACTGGCGAATTCAGTCTCGAGTAACTAGTTCAACACGTTGACTACGAAGTGGTACGTATGTGGGCCACTTAGATTAGGTTCTGTAATTTTTTCAGATCCTTCTAGTGACTATGCGTACAAAGTGAAGATTTACACTGGCCAGGCAATCTGAGGCAACGTGTTAAAGAATCCTGATGCTGATTGTTTGAACTTAGGTATACTTAAAGGGGAAATGTTTTTTCGTTCAATGTTGGTTTCAAGATTTCTGTTCTTGATGTATACGAGTGTAATATTTAACTATATTTTTACCTTTTACCGTATCGATAATGTTCATGTTTTGGGAAATTGTAAGTTTGTGGAATAAGCTCAGTTTCGTTTGTTAGAAAATAATAATGAAAAACCCATTACATTGTATACTTATATATTATATACATAATATGCAAGATTTATCGGGTAGCTATCATACAGGTGGTGGA
>VCRD01001430.1:28814-54316 GCA_006783055.1 Trinorchestia longiramus
TGTGGAATTTTCTTGATGCAATGCATTTGAAGGCAGCTACACCAGCGGTGCTTGTTTTTCAACCGCTTTCAAAATTGGAGATTTTATCAGAGCAATGAGGTCGTGGCTGGTGTTTCTTACACGTAGACACGAAAGTTCTATTGTGCCGGCAGCAGAATATCGCAAATTCTCTTTTGTAATTCAATTGTGTAAATAATTATCTATTTTACGTAAACGACTAATATGGTATAATATATACATTTTTTTCATACAGGAATACAGGAAATGCTGAAAATATTTAACATTAACATTTATACATTTACAGTATCAGATAATAAATTATGATTTTCTTTCGACTAGTTGGAACACAAACGCATTTCTTTCTTCATTGATATTAATAGATGTTTGTTGTAAGAAGGAAGTGCTTCTGTTTGTGGTTTTTGTAGATAAGATCTCAAATGTTTTTTTTCGATTTCTTCTTATAAGCGAGCAAAATTTGTCATCATTCTCTCACTTTACGTTGTGCCTTCATTATAACATTTGCTGGACGTATGGTATACAGCATTTCCGTTGTCAACTGAACTTTAACACTTGTATTTTCTCGTATGATATTGTTAATGCCCCAATTTCTATTTGATCAGCAAATATCTCATGCTCTTAGGCATCCCACTTTGTTGATATCTGCTGGTGCTCCGCTAGCTTCCATGGACGCAGCCTGAATGCCAATGATGCATCACCTCGTCTTGAAGATGAGACTGCAGAGTCGCGTCATCGCTTCTTAAGGAATATCACACAGTATGCATCTCAGCACTTGATAGGTCACTGCTAAGACACGTGACACCTCATTGTTAAGAGTTCGAATGATGTTTTTCAAGTTGAATTGGGACATTGGGCTAGAATAACCCTCAATATACTTTTCTTTTAAATTGATTGACATGCGTTGATTAACTGATATTTTGGCTAATTTTTACAACTTGCTTTCACTGGTTGCCTCACGTTTGTGATGTTTTTCTTCAAACGCTTCATTACGGTGCAATTAAATCTTGTGGGCAAAGAAAAACTTACTCGCCATTCATTGGCCGCTGACTCAGCTACTTTCATTCAACTTCTGTAGACCTATTGCTGGCTGTAGGCTACTCTCGGAGCCTCATTCATAACTCGAGTCAGTATAAGAAAGCGAGGAATGTCCGCTAACATCATCAGGAAAGTGGCTTGAGAGCGAGAAACCAGAAATAGTGAAAAAAATTAATTACGGATCTTGAAATATCCTGACCAAACCTGTCGCATCACTTTCGTGTTCGAGCGACGTTTTAATTTTTTCTGAAATTGATTAATTTTTACCATTTATTTTGTACAAATTGAGAAGAATATGGTGTGAACAAGAATAGCTACAATTATTTTTGTTATTCTTTATTGCTGCCATTTTACACAGAATATTTTTAAGTCGAAGGTATCGAGTTCCTCCAGTGCAGTAATGAACCCGATGACCTCTCTTAAAAACTCATGACATTGTAAAAATAGTTCTGGTGCTGTTGCGTGTGTCTGGTTCATCTTTCTTCAGCTGCACTTGTTTGTATTAATACTACACCCTGACCCTGACCTGGCGACGTCAGGGAATTGCTGCTTCTATGAGCTTGCAATTGTGATGTTCTCGTTACTCTTCACTGCATTAGTTCATCAACCGCAGCATCCGCCATGTTCCTAATGCTATTTCCTTTTACGAACATTTTATGAACGTCCAAGATTCATTTCATAGGAAACTTTTTTTCAATAAGTGTGATGACTAATGAAAATTTTGAATATTGTGATATTTAATATTGGATTATTTTTGCATGCGTGTAATCTTTACTCGTTTATAGAAATTTTATTACATACAAATTAAGAATGAATATTATGGACCTAAATTATACATTTTGACTCGCCTCAACTTGAAACCTGTACGAATTTGATCTCGACTGGGAAATGTTATTTTTTAATCGTGACCTAAAAAATGAAGCCTACTTATACCGAGCAGCAAGAATTCAGTGCGTGACATCACCTCGTAACGGATGCCACTCATCTGTACACAATCCACGCCCGTAAACCAGCTGCCGGGTTGATAGAATATGCCCTTTAAACTGCAGGCCTCTTGCTGCATCACCGCTGACTCATGCTTGGGAAGGTATTTCCGTTCCGCTATGCCCTCTCGCCTTTAACCCTAGAGTGGTAACTTATTTCAGAAGCGTGGTAACGAAGGAGAAAATTACTCCAGGTTACTGCTCTAGGGTTAACCTTGCATGGACGTCCATTGGCAGACAGTATAATCACCGACATTTGACATTATTCGAATCTTGTACTTGGTTGTGAATTTAGAAATAGAGCCCGTTATAAAAAGTGCCGTACTGATATGCATGTTTTCTCAAAATCCGGCGTCATAGTATACAATTTTGGAAACAGTTTTCAAGCTTTAAACTGTTCATGGTCTTTATCTTCTGTTTTTCTGATTAGGATTGGGTTAATCTATACTTTGAAATTGAATTTTAGTGTACGTTGAGGTAGAAGAATCGAATATTTTTATTAAGTATAGCTTCTGATTTTATTTTATTCGGATTTGTCTACGGTTATTTTATCTTAACATTTTGGTGTCCGTCGCTCGTTTGTGTTTAGCATTCCTGCTGCCCGTAATTTCGTTATTTCTTCAATTTTAAGTGCTCGTATGGCTCGATGATTATTATTACGAAATATTTTTATTCAGCATTTTTTTACTACAATTTACAATCTAGTCAGTGTTTTCACCGCGTGTTGATGCCAGATATGGGGTAATTCAATGATGCAGCAGCACAAATAGCCCCGTAAAAAACAAACTATATGGTTAGGACCTCCATTACTCCAACGAGGTCGAGGTCGGTCTGGGCCCTTAGCCAATCATCTCTTATTGCACCTCCGCTGTTGACTTCAGCTAACATGATCAATGTTCGAGTATACAGCATTCAACTAATGGTCAGAAATCCGTAAATACTTGAGCGAGTAAAATAACTTTTATTCTTTTTATCGACCTGACATTTTCTCTCCATAAATTCGTTTTCCTATTATATTTTATGGCAGATAAATAATAGCCATGCTGGAATATCCCTAAAAACTTGCTTTGGTTAAACACAAGTTCATTTTTTTACTTGGCTGTCTCGTTCTGGCAGACTTTGTTTGTTTTCACCACTGAGTACTCCCGAGTATAAATAGCTTGGTCTGTTCACTGTATACTCGCTTGCTTGCATTATCTTCTTAAATGGCGGAGCTTGAGTGCCTCTAGCGCAACTTATCGTCGATTATCGGCTTTTGTGTCAGACGAATACATACACTTCCTCTTCCCTAGAACTTCTCGTGAGCGATGTTGGGGCTATGAATCACTTCCTGTGTCAACCTAAAGGGTTAGGTTGGATGAGTTCGAATTTGTGTTTCAATAATGTTTGCATTACTCACCGAACAAATTCCTCATTAACACGTTGCCTCCGATTGCCTGATCGGTGTAAAACTTCACTTTGTACGCCTAGTCACTAGAAGGATCTGAAAAAATTACAGAACCTAACCTAAGTGGTACACATACGGAGCACTTCGGTGTCAATGTGTTAACTTTCTATATACTTGCTAATATAGTTTTTGCAGCTGCAGGGTTTTTATCTACAATCATATGTATTTTCATATGTGCATGAACTTACTGATTGCATTAATCCATGTTAACAATTTTAAGTTTAAATACTTTCTGCGACTTGTTTTCAGTATTTATGTGCAGTAGTCATAATGAAGTACCTTGTAATGAACCGTTACTGCTGAACACTTACTACTTCGAGCTGCCGTTGAAGCAGCGTTTTGTTTGCTTTGGTAGTCCCTGGGACTGTAGCTACTTCGACTACTTATTGCTCTAAGAATACCTTTATTCCCATTACTGGGGAAAAAATTGCTCCTAAGTGGAGCCAGAAGAAAGCAGTACGAAAACAATTGCTTTGCGATCGTTTTTTATTTTTTCACTAACCGAATAAAAAAATTATTTCCTGTCGGATACGTGTCTAGGAAAACAATTGACTGCGTGAACTTCAATAGTTTCATTTTCTTTGTTTTAGAACTCGCTGAATTTTACTGGTTTGGTAAGGAGTTGCTATTATGATTTCATTATTTTGTTGTATTTTTATTGATCGTTGAAGTTATGCTATTTACTGCCATTATTCAGATTTCATAAATGCGGATGGGCGCGAATTGAAAATTTCTTTGAATATTATCGTGTTGCATTGATGTTTGTTGAATTAAGGCATCCCTTATATGATCTATTCATACTGAAGGATTTTTCGATAAATCTGACCTAACCGAGTTAGCGTTTTTGTTTGTTTACAGTTTTACTGTGAAGTGCGGTAGAAATGTCCTTCATGTCAGATATCCATAGATAACTGGTCAGCTCTTGCTGTCATTGATAGTCCTAGGTTCAATCTAGAGGACAGCGAGCGAGCTAAACGGAATTGTCCTTGACGTAATTTTATGAACATTGTGGTCTTTGCACGGGAATGCAAATTAAGGGGAATGAGGGATGAAACAGCTCGTGTACAATAGACCAAGATAGCTACCACAGAAACATCAACGCTTGTAATATCTTGCTCAATTGGTATATCTTTTAGGTATCATATTTATGAGGCAGAGCGCGTATCATTTGTATTCGTTTCTAAGGACCCACTATAATATATTTAGTTTATTTTCGAATTGTAGTATGCCTCGTTTTTTCTTATTTTTCGTTTGTCTTTTCTTAGGTAGTGCTTAGAACTTATTGCAAGCGACGTCCTAATCATTTTCGCTGAAGATCCTTGTTATTAATTTATCCAGTTTTTATTTTTTTGTTTACACGCATAAGCAGGTATTGGAAGCTTTGTTTTTGCATGCGAAAAAAGTACTAAGTGTAAAAAATTACGTTTCATTTGCAGAAATTTGTAATAATATTGCTATCCCAATTTATTAGTAATTGGATTTAAAAACATTAATATACATATAAAGTTTAGGATGTCGTCTCCTTTTTGGGGCTTAAATTTTCTCTTCAGCAGGGTTTCGGAATATATTGCCCTCATTGTACTAATGTTTCTGTTAAACTCTAGAAGCAGTACAAACAATACTAGTATATGAAAATATGTGTTCACTTCCTGAAGAATGGCTCATAATACTCGAACAAGATCCTTTGATGTACTTATTATGATTATTATTGGTGTATGCTTTCTTCTGTTGTGGAAATTTCAGTTCGTTAGCTTTTAACACGTTAACTCCGAAGTGGTGCGTATGTGGGCCACTTAGGTTAGGTTCTGTAATTTTTTCAGATCCTTCTAGTGATTATGCGTACAAAGTGAGGATTTACACCGGCCAGGCAATCGAAGGCAACGTGTTAATAGGCGCTGCTGAACTCAAGAACAAAATTCGTAATTTGTTATGTTATTCCTCGACCGAGTGAAAGTTTGTATTTGCGTCGCCGATACTGGTCCGAATCCTAAGAAATTCTCGGGGAAATTGAGTTTGTTTTTGTCACTCTCTTAGTCTTCATTTGGCAACACCGAATGTTACGATTTCGAAACGCGTACGATCGAAAACATAAGTGAGCTTAATGGAAATTTTAAGTTCTTAACTTCATAATCTAAAGTTTAGATTATGAAGTTAAGAACTTAAAATTTCTAAACAATGTCGAGCGCGTCCATTCTTGAGAGGCTCCACCTCCCCTTGCTGAAGATTTGAGTCAGTTTACATGCTTCACTGTCAGCATTAAAATACACCACGCTTTTACATATGAATTAATGACTAGGAACTTTTGTAGTCTGTATTTTAGTATCGCGTATATAACGCTAATGTTGAAGCTATCTTTAGAATTTTGACATTCCATTTCAATGTGTTATATTAATTCAAATTGATCAGACCTGGGCTTTGAGGTTTCCAACAAAGTTCATGAGACGAGACGAATTTTAGGGAAAACAAGGTTTATTGTATGTTCAAAAAATGGATCAGATTTTTCACTCAATCAAATCTTTCTCAGATTTTGCTGGGATTATCACCTAAATTGAGCGGAGTGGTTTAATTCTTAACGTAATTAGTAAAATTTCAACCTTGACCACGTGAAAATACCTATTTCAACGAATTGAATTTTGGTATAGCAGCGTTTTATAGATTCTTAAAATTTGCTGCGCTAACACGAGGCAATATCACTTCCAGCTATGATTTCTGTGCGCTTTTGTGAACCTTCAGTGTGGAATTTTTTACTTCTGTTAGTATATACTAGAATTATTTTCCTTGACTACCACTCCAAGACTACCAGTACCAAGTCCTTCCCTGTCTTCTGAAGCGCTCCCTAACGTTCTTCCAACTTGAATTAGTCGTTATTGCTGCTCGCTATGATGCTCTTTAATGATATTGTCTTCCCTGAGAGTCTCGCGCCTCAAAGCTGTCTCACAGATTTCTCTATTTAAACTTTCTTTGGAAGTGTAATTCCCCGTCGCAAAAGTTAGAACTCAATAGGGATTTCTTTCTTTGTGTGTTGGTTTTAGTTGTACGGAATTCGGAACAATGAATGAATAGACCTGTGCAAGCAAAAAAGCCTTCTTTTTTGTTTTAGATAGTTCTGGCTCGCCTGTACCGACGTGCGTTGACGGCATTTTGTACATATTTTCTGGACCGCACTTCCGTAAAAATGAAAAATTCATTTTGCAGGCATGGGGTGTAGTGTCCTCGTTAGCATACGGTAGAGACATGGCTTTTCTGCATGGCTTCGAAAGCTCTTATCACCTGTAAAGTTAACTATATTTTTTCCACCTAGCTATTATTAAGTTTAGTTTTGTAGTTGGATGGGTTTAGCCCTTATTTTACTTACACTTTATTTGCAATAGGGAGGACGGCGCATCGATCAACCCATTTCTATCACGACTGTTACATATCTTCCATCTGAGTTCTTATTGCTACAATTTTTCATTTCTGCGTTTTTTTCATCTACTGCCTCTGCTGAAATTCATTTTGAGCGGCTGTTGTAACTGCATGTAGCGCTACATCTTTTGCGCCACTTGTCTACTGGCCTAGTGTTTAGTTTAATTTTGTTGGTATTGCAAAAGTCACTCTTGTTTCTAATTTAAAACACCAGTTTGGATATCGAGATTTATTGGAGGGTGTACATTTTTGAGCGCTTATCTTCCTCACATTTTTGCATTCTTCAATCATTTAGCACATTTTTCATGAGCTGTGAAGGTAATCCTCAAGTTTGGTACGGGCCATTTGTTTTCGCTTGAAAAGTTCCCGTGGGACTCGTATTTGCTTCATGACGTGGACTCGATGTCGTATTGTATTGGCTCTGTGTGAGCGAAAAGGCTCGATGAGCAGGACGATAGCATCATCGTCTAGGGGAGTAACGCGATCATCGAAACCTGTCGTTGGAAATCGTGCATTTGTAAATTGGTAGCTAAGCGGCATCGAATATAAACTTGTGTAAAATCTGAAAATTAAAGTGGAAATAAAATTTGTAGCATTTTTAAAATTTAAGCGGCTGTTATCTGTTGATGTATATTGTGGTCATTTTGTGGAGAGCTTAAGTTAAATATGAAGAAATTCTAATCGAACTAATTTATGTGTAGGTACAGCCCCTTCCACTCCTTATCATTTTTTTACTTGTGAACGTAAAAAGTTGTTTACAAATGTTTTAAGTCAGAAATTCAAGTTACAGAATTTATTCATTATATTGTTTTTGTGTAAGCAAACGAGATTAGAAACTCGTATTATAACTTATTTTATATGGAGTAAGTGTAAAGTGGTAGAAATAATGACACTAGATTTTTGCTCATATTTTTATGAATATTGATTGATATACAATTAATTTTTGACCATAGGTAAGGAATATAACAAGAAGTGTATATTCAAATTTTATATTACAGTATAGTTTTTTGTACTGTCATTACAAACATACTCGTCTGAAGATCAAAATTTGATGGAAATAAAAATAAGACCTTGTAAAAAAAATTATGTCTAACCAAAATACTTTACTTTTGACAGCTAAGAATAGAATCAAAACAACACACCGGTGTACCCCTAGACTGCAAGTAGACATTGTAATATCTTATAATCAGGTTTAAATTGTGGAAAGTCTAAATTTTATAGCATGGGCAGAGAAAGTTTTCTCTCGGAATTTGAAAGTCATATAATAGCTCTAAATAATCAAGGGTGCTCCTATAATTGAATTTCGAAGCAGATTAAGATGTTAAGAACAGTAATTCGATTTTTCTTGCAAAATTCTGAAGCGTACTGATCAAATAAATCCTTCGGACGTCCGCCCAAGTTTATTCCAGCCAGTCGGCTCCGAACGTTACGTGAGGCTTCATCTAGACTCTAGAGGAAAGAGTTCCAAAAATCTTCAAACGTGTCTGAAGTTGAATGCTACTCCCAAAAGAGTTAGGCAAATTCTCAATACTTCAGAATTTTTTATTAAGGAAGAGGAAAACAAAACCAGAGCTGAAGAATATACACAAACGACGAAGAGTGGGTGAAGGGAAAAGTACAATGGAATGCTGGCAATTGGGCAAAAATTGTCTTCTCAGACGAAAAGTAGTTCAATTTAGACGGGCTTGACGGTTTTCAATACTATTGGCATGATTTGAGGAAGGATGAGCAGATCTTCAGAGGAGGATCACTGATGATTTGGGGAGCTTTTTCAGCCGAAGGTAAGGCGAGTCTGGTACAGATGGAGGGGAAAACTAAATTCAGTGAAGTATTGTTAAAAAGTCTTATACCATTTTTACATCATTTTCACAAGAATACTGCCGTGTTTCAGCAAGACAATGCGGCCATCCACACTTCAAACACACGCAAGAGAGTGGCTTAATGGTCACAATATCCGCACTTTGAGTTGGCCAGCTAAGTCGCCAGATCTAAATCCTATAGAAACCTATGGGGTATACTGGCTAGGCAAGTTGACGCCGATGGCAGACGATTTGAAAACAAGCTGGAGCTTTGGCGTGTTGTTCAGGAGCGATGGGGAAATTTTTTCAATAAATTCCTGTGAATTTTGTGAAATCAATGAATGATCGTTGTCTAGATGCTTTGCGAGGGAAAGGAAATACATGTAAATGCTAGTCATTTTGATTTTTTGTCTGCAACATTCGTAGTTTCTATGGAAATATTATTTAGGGCAGGGTGTCTTATCTTTATTTCCATAAATTTGGTTCCTCTGAAGAGTATTTTTGTAATAACTGTAAAAAACTATACCCTAATATAAAATTTGAACGTACACTTCTTGTTTTATTCCTTACTTATGGTCAAAAATTTATTGTATTTCAATATTTATAAAAGTATAAGCAAAAATGTTGAGTGTATTATCATTATTTCCACCACTTTATTCGTTCCGTCTCTAAATGCTTCTCTTTCTTGTTTCCCCACACAATTCATTATCATAATTTAGTTTATAGTCGAGCTCTGCTCTTAAATTGAGGAGCTTTTATGACAACAACCCGCACTTATGGCTCGATAATATGTTTAGCTGCGAGGGGAACTCGCCTGCTCTGCCTGCCATCAAAAAACTTGTCTTTCATCTCTGTCCGTGTGTATAACTTACCCTGAACAGTCAGCTTTACGCACTTACGAACTGCCTCGCCTGAACTTGGTTCAATGACCTGGTCATAACATTGAAATCAGGAGTAAATATCGAAACCTTAAAGTTTCTATAGCATAATACTGTTTGAAGTGCATTTCGTCCACCTACGGATTCATTTCTCCGTTTCCACGTTCATTTAATTTTCAAGTCTAATTGAGATGCATCATGCTTTACACATTCTATGTTAAGTGAGAGAATTACCAGGCTTAGAGCTTTATTTGTTAGAGTATCTCTGCTTCTATAGTTCTTTCTATTTCTTGATTTTTACTTGTTTTTTAAAGATGATTTCCCATTTCTTTTTCCTATAAGATGCCTAGTTTAATTCGAATAATTTCAATGTTTTTTATTTTATTGTGTAATTTTTTTGGCGCCCAAGCAGCTATGTTCTTTACCTTTTCCGTTGTGAAGGAAATGCTAGTGGGAATGCCTAAGTGATGTGTAAAAATATTTCTATTCTACACTATGTATTTTTTACGTAAAGTATGATTAACTTGCTTTTGTTTTGAATGAGTGAAATAATTACTTTTTATTTGAATTTTTATTTATAAAAAATGGGTAAATATTTCGTTCTTTATTCTATGTTTTTGTTTGGTGATGTAATGATTTTTTTCACATTGCTGTCTCTACACTCTTCACACCATAATTCATTGCGGGCGATCTTTTACCGTATAAAATATTTTTGCTGCAACTTTAACGGAACTTAAATCAGCGGAAATTAAAGTTTCAAAATATTGATGCTTGTCTTTACTGCGTTTCCAAAATTTTATTTAACTGCTTTCTAGAAATTAGTATTACTATTAGGTTAAAATGCATACCGAAAGCCCTAAATTTTTAAAATGTAAACGTCTCATAATAGTGCGAGAACAATCCTTTCTACACTATGCAGTACTGTACTATATGTCCTGCCTTCCGATCATGTTCTTAATAAATAATTCCTATTATTAGTGTAACTGCAATATGCGACGGTATTTTCGTTATTATTGTGTTCCCACTTCTGCGCTATATTGGATGCTACGGCCTTGGTGTCATTTATATTCATATATTCCGTCGATCACTTACTTCATCCATTTACCTTTATCGACCATCGTGGGCTCTACAAGATTGTTTCCATGCCGATCGTTATCGTTTACTTCCTCCCCAATGGAGGCGCACTGAAGGGGATTGTCTTTTAACGTATCTTGGGACATCACTCTCTCACGATCTCATGGGGATATGTAGGATTCTTGAGCTGCACTGTGGGAGGTATACTGGTAGTGCCTCTCGTCGTCAATTTACTTTATGGAATCTGGGCTCTTAACTGAAAACCTTAGCTCTGTACCGCAGAATCAGCAACACGAATTGCTGTTAAAAGCTGTTATAAGTTTAGTTTTGTACGTACGTAGACTTAATCTTCCTTTTTTTACTTTTTTTATTCTACTTCTAATGAGAAGTTGACATTCCGTGCCACTAATTTCCCGCTGAACGAGTGTCTCCTAGAATTGTATAATCAGTCTGTACTTATCAGTTATCTATCTCCTTGGGGAGATAGGAGGAGAATAGTCCTCGTCAGTGTTTGGACGCTTTTTAAGTGAATTCGGTAGTGAAAGTCCTACATTTCTGATCATATACAGGGTGTCTCAAAAAATGTACTCACCCTTTAACCGTTGCTAACATGCTGTCTTCTTTGTGTTGCAGGTGTGAGGTTCGAACATTTGCGAACATGATTCTTTAATCACATTTAATCATGTTCGCAAAGGTTCGAACCTCACACCTGCAACACAAAGAAGACAGCATGTTAGCAACGGTTAAAGGGTGAGTACATTTTTTTGAGACACCCTGTAATACGAGTTATAATTTAAGGCATCTCACTTTTTAAAGTTGTCTGGTAAATGCAAAAGTATAGCTAATTAATGTACCTATTGTTGACCGTTTCTTTCGTTTAGTTATCATTTAATTCGATTTTGGTTAATATATTTTTATTTATCTATACATTTGATAGGATTAGCCTAAGAGCGAAATTTTTTATGGCTCTCTCATATCTCATCCAAAAACTTTCATTATTCTACATGAACAAGCGCGCCCATCACCTTCCTACGCTTGTTTTTTGGACTTCCTCGGCATTCCCTCGCACTTGCGCGTCTTGTGGAATAACGAAGCTATTTTAAGACCCCTGGAACTCGGACGGGGACTTTCTCCTTGCGCGGTGTGGGGTCGTCTGAATTTTTAAAATCATTTTTCTTTCTCTTATTGTATGAAAGCTGTTAAGGCAAAATAGAATTTGAGTGTGTAGAACATTTTTACGATTGCCAAAATTTGCGTTTTTTATTTTGTGCCATATTTTAGCGACTATGTATTAAATACAGAATAATCAATTCGTTCACTGTTCAGTGTACTGGTGCGTGCCTGCGTAAAATTGAGTGAAGTTTATATTCAATGCACTTGTAGTTATTTTCAGGGGCTAAGTCTTCGGAATTCTTTTCGTAGTGTGCTTCGCAAAACTCCTCTGATGCAGTAACCCTCATACAATAATTTATTAAATATTGTCCTATTCTCGCCATTTTTCTACTAGCGCCTCTTAGCTTTCAACTCACGTATCAATGTCCTAATTTCACTTCTCTCTGTACTTCTTTTTGTTCATTTTTATCTGCTGGTGTTTCGTCCCTGGCCTCCCCCACCGAGTCGCAGGTGCGTCATAAACAACCTTTCCACCACTCTCTGTGGACGCGAGTAGAATACTGTTGCACGCGAGGAATCTCGCTAAAACCTTGAAAAATATCACGTTTGGCTACGTTTCTTGAAAAAAATATATTCGTTGCTGACGTCAGCCGTACGTAGATGTTCCATTAATTGTTGTGTGTAACGTACAATATGCACAGAATGTTTTTGGATTTTCCTGATGGTAAACCACTGAAGACTGTTTCTTGAAGTCGGTGAAAGAAGTACTAATTCCTAAGGTCGTCTTGGTAGTCAGATTTCAAGTATCATATCTCGTGATTAGTTACAGTAAATCAAGGCTGTGACTTTAATTCTTGATGAAAACTGCAAAACTTGATGTACATAGATTCTTTTATCTGAGATAGTGAGTCGTTTTCGTTATTGTGCACAATGCCGTGATGCGGCCACCCGTGGATGGCCACTGTTTGGCCTCACTGCGGCCCTCTAATGAAGAGAGGGAAGCACCTCCCCTCACGCTCAACTGAGTATCCTTGTTTAGGTTCTGACTTTCCGTGTACGCTCATGTGTTCCATAATGTAGTGGGCTATAATACGTTGGAGGTTATCTTGCATTTCGTTTGTGTTTTCAGGAGACGCGCTTGTTTCTCTTGTGTTTTTTCATGTTAACGTGAGTAATTGTGTATATGCATAGATGGATATATTCATTGAATTAAAGTGTTTGAAGAAAATCCTTTCTTACATGAAGGGAATTATATATATTAAAGAAAGGCTATATATTAATATATCTGTGGGAAGTATACTAACAACTCCAAAAGACTAACGACTCGTGAAAATTAATGAATATCCATTATTTTCCTCTAAAATTAAGTTAGACTGTTGTGCACACGTGTTTGTTAATTTATCACTCGATCTTCAAGGTATCAAATATCTGTGCTGGACGACAGAAGTTTGCTTGTCATTTGAAATATATTTACAGAGTGACGCTTTACATTTCTGTTGGCACAAAATTATCACTACTGGTGCATTACGCTTATCTTTACTTTTTCTTATTTGTAAAGTCGTGACCTCTGTACTGTAGTTTTATAATTTCCGTTGAAAATGTTCGATATAAAGGGAGTAACAATTTCTTGATGGTTCCGTTAAATATAAATAATGCTTCTTAGTTACCGCTTCTATCGAGGATTAAGCGTCATCGCTATTTTTTAACTCTATTGCACTTCAATTCATTCATGCAATTATTTTTTCGCTTTGCTGTATTTACTGTATTTTTTTCGAACTCGTTTACAGCAGGTCGCACGATCGTGTACTACTATTGCTGCCACTAAATAAATGTTTACAACGAGGTCGTTAGTGTGTATAACGCGTACGACGGACACAGTTCATACATAACTGCCGTGTCATGCCCGGACTGTCAGAGCTCTCATGAGCACGACAAATGGTCGCGTCACGCATGTTTGTGCACACAATTTGCACTAGAGCAGGAAGCCCATTCATGCTCTCACCTCTTTCTGCTCCCTCTTTCCTTTCACTATACTGTAGCATTGTTTCATTGCTCTTGGGTGTGTAAATATTTCGTTCCTTTGAAGTGCATGACTTACCAGAAAAACGAGTAGAGGTTTCCTAAAAAATGAGTTAGTGTTGTTTTTCGTGGACTTATTGATGTTGAGATTCTTAATCAGAATATCTGATAAATTATGATCATTTTAGACTACACCATTTCTTTTGCCTTACGTACTTTTTAAGAATTCGTTTTTTTCAAATTCAAGGTGAATTAAAGACATTCGTTCACTCCGGATTAATCAATCGTTTTTAGAAACGTCCTGCAGTCTGTTGTCTTACTCTCTGTCCACTTGACTGCTTATGCCCATACATGGTGGTTTTTTGGATGACGTTCCTCTTACATTCAAATTTTTATATCATTCTTTCACATATGCAGTTCTTGTTTTCTAGATGTACTAAGTAATCATATTACTGCACTCCTTTAAGTTCTTTAGAATCCTTTATTATTTAGAAACTGATATTGCAGCCATACTGTTAGGATTCATCTATATAATTACGTGTGAATATTTTGTTTTTGTTCGCAGAGTTGGGATCAATTAGAAATGCATATATTTTTGAACATATCACTTTTTCTTAGTTGACAGTGTACTGTATTGTCTCGATATTGTCATAGAAAATGAATAACAGTATGCCTTTTATGCCACGTTCAGTGCATTGGTTCGTGTAAAGAACCAACAGTTCATTCTAAGTGAGCAATATTAAAAATATAAACTTTTGTTATACATTTCTAGCATTTTATTTAACTAGATTATTTGCTCAAATGATGCGATGAGAAGCTTTCGTTGCAGTAATATTACTCTCGATACTTTTCAACTCGTAAATGTTATTTGAGAATTTTCAGAGCTTTCATCGTACTTGTTAGGATAGTATTGATATTTTTAATTACAATTTTGCATGGTTTATTCGTTTTTGTTTGTGAAACGTTAAGTGCAACAATTATTCGAGGTGTTAGAGGATTGCTTTTTCTGTGATCTCGTTGCGTATTGGAGTCATCTGTTCGTGATATAAAAACATTCATTGCGAATTCTTCCTGTTTTATGTTACTCGACAGTCAGACGAGGGGGCAGTGAAGGAGGTTACAATTTAGCGTACCTTTGGGATATAGTAGTCTAATTAGGGTTCATACGATGAGGTATAGGAGACCATAAGCTCAACACACGGTTGGTATCTAGAGGCGAAATTTTAAGGAAGTTGAAAGTCCCTCTTGTCTTACACTTTCATAACTTGAACGTCCTTAGTTATATTTTCAGCTACCCAGGATAGAATTGGCATTTCATGTTGCAAAAGGGAGTTATGGGGTTAATTTCAGCTATTACTCACCTCATGTTTATATCTGTTTCTACTTTTCTTCTGTAAGGGAAGTCTTTCGCACAAACGTCATCGAGCAACGTCACTCATACGACTGGGAAGCAACATTAAAAATTGAAAATTTCAAGATGATAAAAATGAATAAACTTAGATAACTGCCTTAAGTTTATTTATTTTTATCATTTTGAAATTTTCAATTTTTAATGTTGCTTCCCAGTCGTATGAGTGATGGTAAAACGCTTTGTAACCTGTTAAAACGATACTTTCTCACCATTGCCTTCAAAAATGAAGTCGATGCTGTATTGATGATATGGAACACTGTTTTTCATGCAGGTGCATGTAAAGACATTAATACTCCCGTCATGGTCAGTTCACAAGACCCCAAGGTGAGAACAAGCGAGGCAGTTAAATTCTCACGCTACCAGTTGCCTCAGACTGGGCGTGCCCTCGTTTCCCCTTTCATGCTGCTCGAGTTACAGGCGTGCTTGCCTAAATGTTTTCTTTATTCCCACGGATGTTGGAAATGCTTGTTACTTACAGTTGACTTCATTTGCCGTAATTTCCTCCGAAAATAGTATAATTTTCATTGTGCTTTTAATATCAAAAATGTCGAAGAAATCCTAATGAATGCTCTAAAAAATTTCAGCTCTATTTCTTCCAAAAATGAAAATCTCACAATCTGATATGTACATTCTTTAAGGTTATTTAGGCCGCTAACTTTTTATCTTAGAAACGTAAATTTATTGTGTCATACTTAAAAAAAATTAGAATTGGTTTCATCTGCATCTTTTGTGTAAAAATTAGTGATGTACCGATACCAGAAAAGAGGCCGATACCAATACTCAATTTTTTCAGGTGCCGATGCCGGTACTTTTTTTATAATACACATTAATAAGAACGAACAATTACGCTGTTAGGAAACTCAGGATTGCACTCCTGTATAACTATTAAACATGAAACACAATGATAATATATTCCGTCAAGATAAAATACCGTACTCCTTTAGGATAAAGATAGAGATCTTTGATAACTGTATATTCAATACTCAAATTTAAAAATTCTAAGGTGGTGCTGAAACCTTAAGCTTTCACTAGTATCAGGCGAGAGCCTGTTCCATTTGGGAGTGTTTATATTCCCACCTACAGTGAAAATACGCTCGCTCTCCACTGATGAGGGAGGGGTTGATAAATATTTACTTGCAATCACTAATAGCAAGGGAAACCTAGGCTTATTTTCATGCCACCACATGAAAAGATTTTTTTAGGCAACATTTCCATGTTTTCATAGAGCCTCATTTCCTCTTTCACAGATTGCAAAGTTGAATTATCTTTGCTTCTTGACGACTGTTTCTTTGGTGTTTTTGTCGAAGTTCTTTGGCGTGATTCTTCTGCAGTTAAATGGGATGTTGATGAAATTTCAGTCATGAACTTATGAAAGTCTAACAAATCTAAATCCTATTCTCCAGTAAGTCCAGTTGGTTCATTGGCCGAAAAGCCACCTTTGTCACTATCAGTGATGTTGCCAGGGGTTGCTGATGAGGCGGCTTCCACTTGTCACTTGTCTATTTTTTGTCACACGAGCAAGCTCCTCGGTTATGGTATTTAACCCCTTCAGTCACGGCCTAAAAATACGGCAATTTTCATTGAAAAACTTTATTCATCTTCATAAACAAACTACATTGACTAAGATGAAGCAAAAAACTTTCAAAATTTGAATAATTACCAAAATTGCATGTCCAATATGTTGGACATCATGATTCGAAGGGCAATCCTTTTTGCACTTTTTGAAGGGTGTCTAATACACTAGACGAGGGGACTGAAGAGATTCATTCTAGAAGTAGTATCATCAGCAGCATTTTTGTACAATGTAAGCTTGTATCTTGAATCAAAAAACGTAGCCAAGATAGCACTGAAATCTACAAGATAATCCTTGCTCCGTTCTTTCATCGAGTCCTTAAGAGCAGCAGGAGTAGATCCAAGACCTAAGTACCTGCAGGAAGAAAAAAAAAGAACAATAGTGAGCTATTGGCAATATGTTTAAAAAATTAAGTTGATTTGAAGTATAAAAATAAATTAGAAAATGTTTAAAATTTGAATATGTATTAGTTTAACCCTTTCGGTCCTGACGGGACTTCTCAGGCATTTATCATTTAAGCACATTTTAAGATGCAGAGCAACACGTATGTCTGTGCAAACGCTGGTAGCGCAGTGCAAGCTACAGCTTGATCAGGACAATGCAGTGACCGTAAAATATCACAAAGCATCTTTTTTTTAAATTTGATGTTAAATATGTTGAAAAGGTTCTGATCACAGTACCGAAAGGGTTGCTTAATCAGTACCACTGTTCTCAACTGGTACTGCCACACGCCTTTTCAATGAAGAGCTGCAAGAATTTTATTTGTGGAACGATTTCTGAGGCGATTGAGGATCTTTCACTCAGGCGGACTGTTGTGTTGTGGAATACTTTTAACGAGCTTGTCAACTCTGCGATTAGATTTCATTTGTTTGCATCAAATACTGGCATGTTTACTGTATCCACGCAGTAGCTGACAACAGCCTTCTTTTGCACACACAAACGATCTAGCTTGAAATAGGTGCTGTTCCACCTCGTGGAGATGTCTTGGATGAGTTTATGCTGTTTTTACAGGGTCAAGAGTTTTCTACAATCCAGCGAAGAATGACTGTAGTGCCCAACAATTTTCTTGCAATTAGTGATCATATCTTTGACTATTCTTTGCTCAAATAAAATATCATGAATAACAAGTTGTAATGTGCAAGAAGAAAGGCAGGCCACCGTGACCAGTATCGACTATGACTTTTACCATATTGGCATCATTATCACGAACAAGCACATGTACTTTATAGAATGGTATATCAAAATCAGAAATGACGGTGTCAATTACCTCAGAAATTCTGCTTGATGTATGAGAGCCAGCAAAAGGAGCAACTCGCAAAACCAAAATTTTTCTTTCAAAGTTTTTGTTGTTGCTGTGCGCTGTCATACTTATAATGAATGGTTGTATTATTTGTCCAAATATCAGAGGTGAAACTTATGTTTTCAGAATCATCTATGTTCTTTATTTATTACGTGCTTTGCTATGAATTTCAGGCAGAACTTTTTCTGAGAAGTACTTTCGGCTAGGAAGGGCTTTCCTTTTTGCATCAAACGAGAGAAACCTATGTCCTCAACCACTAAAAGTGGTTGACAGTCACCTGCTATTATTTCTTCAAAAGCTCTATGTATTGCTTGCGATTGATCACTATTGATGTCCAAAGGCTGTTTGCGAGCAATAGTTTCGCTTATGGTCATTTGAGTTTCTTTATTTTTAATATCTTTTGAAGTGCATGCTATTTTGTTGCTTTTGAAAGAAATTGTCTAGTTGCCGCTTCTTATTAACTTTGTTTTTTTCTTTCTTGAGATCCTCTTCTTTTGGTAAACAGTTGTATTTGTCAGTATGACTACTCTTCAAGTGTGTTCTCAAGTTTGTTATGTTGGAGAAATTGCCTTCTTTTCCACTTCGTGAAAAAGATGTATTACATACAGTACATGTAACTCTTGCCTCATTTGTTTCGTCGATAGTAAAATGTTTCCATACTCCCGAGTTAGAACTTCTGTTGCTGGTAGAGGCCATGATAGTTCAGCACAATCAAGATACACACCTACGACCTTCGCGGTTCAACCGCCTGTAGCGCAGTAAGCGCACTGAACTTAACCAGGCTTCGTGAATCACGGGATGCCAAGTCGTTTTTTCTGTAATATCAGTCTCTTGAGGCATAAAATTAAAAATTTATTTACTCGAGAAATATATTATGCAAGGCTTAATACGAAGTTACGAACTCTGTAAAATAAATAATAGGCATTATTTATTAGGAAAATTTCAAATTAAGTAGCATCCTACTAGCATACGTTGCGTGACCTCAGACAGATATCCCGTGTTCTTACGTGTGTTTGTGAATACACGTACGCACACTCAAGCCCCTTTTCTCTGTGTAAATGAAATAAATAGGTTGTGACAATAATTATTCATGTTCATTCATAATTCTTGTCATGTTTAATATTAAATATAACTTTTATTAAAATATTAGATGAGTAAATAAATTTACACAGTTAACGTTTGTTATTAAGCTTGTCTTCCAAAATTTTGCATTACCAGTCTCGTGAAAATTGTATAAAATTATCTGAGTATCGGCTTAGATCTTTCATTTTTTTGGACGCCGATACCGATACTCGAGAAAAGCCGATACTGCCAATACCGATGCAATGGGTACATCTGCAGTAAAAATATTTTTTTCACTAGTTTGCACTATTATACCTGCATACATCGTATTACTGGACAGAACTGACAGAATTTTGAAATAGAAACTGAAAATAACGATAATCATTTTTTGTGGCAGTTGCGTACATTAACCCCATGTTGACTACGGTTCAAACTGGTGTTTAAGTTCATGCAGGCAATAAAATAGCAAATCTCCAAGTACTCGGTGTTCGGCGCATTAAAGGAACCTAAAAGTAGTGAGAGCCGTATGTCAACACTAAACGTGCTTAATTGCTGAAGATGCAAGTAAGTACCATGTACAAAGAAGTACTCTTTTATTTTAGCATCAGTTATTGCCACTAGTTATTTCAGTGTCGGCTAAGAGCAAAAGTTTTATTTTTTGTTTTTATTTTCACTATTATGTGGTAATTTCCCAAGTGCAGCAGTGTTTAGTTTTTCCTTGGGATACTGTATTTTGGGAGACATACTTCTGTTGCTAGAAAATTGGTAAGAAAATTGTTTCATAAATTTATATGGTACGATAGTAGTTGATTTTAGAATGACTGTTCTTTCTACTCCACTCAAATCTAAAAAATTCGACGACTATTGAAATGTATTATAAATTATCAAGATAAACTCTGTGATGCCATCTCTATACGCGCTTGAATAATAAGTACTTTATTTACAAAAAGTCGACTCCAGAGCTACGCGTTAATTGATGTTGATATGTCATTGTCATAATGCCTGTATTGAGGCCAGATTTTGAGACTAAAACAGACCCTTTCTACAGAAGAATAAGGCAAGAATAGCGCAGAATATCAGGAGTTCAGCAATACTATATCAACCCTGGAGCACTGAACTTGGGTATAGTTTATTTGAGGCTAGTGACGTCTATACTCATGTTCAGTGATTCAGGGTTAAAGTTATCCAAACTCCCTGAAGAAACTTTTGGGCTCTTCGATCCTGGTAATATTCTATCATTTAGAATTTTCTATTTGTTTCCATACAGACTTCATTTTCTTTGTCTAGTCAAAAGCGATATAGATTTACCTTTACTTTCTGTGTAAGAGTACAATCAATAATATCATGTCAGTCAAATTTTGCTTAATTACTATAATGAATGACCAGTTTTATGCGTTGGCTGTTACGATATTTACATTTCTATTATCCCTTGATTATGAATAATTCAGAAATAAAAATCATGTTATGAATGTTTGTGATTTATACACTGTTTTAGTCATTTTTTCATAGCTCTGACAAAATGTTTATTTTTGACTGTATTGTTTGTATTTCTAGTGCCTACTAATTTTTTTTACTGAATCACGCCGCTTATATGGAGGTTAGTACGTAATTTTTTGGGTTTAACATGAAATTTTTAATTTTTAAGGATATTTGGTATGATACTATATTATTTCATGCTTTAATTTGAGTAACAAGATAGTTATTATACATGTTGGTGAATCTTTAAGTTTGCGTGCATGATGTCAGTGATGTTTTGTGTGTTTTGCCGGCGACGAAACGTGTTTAAAATTAGTCCCGTTGAACCTTTAATGTCCATTTAAAGTAGCGTCTCTGAACGATTACGTGATTGTAATTAGAACTATGAAGGTTGCGACAGCACTTTAATCAGTGTAATTACTTCAAGAACGTGTTGAGATTTAAACTTGAAGTAGTGGGACACGAGGGCTTAAATCAAAAGTATGTAGTGCGGTACACGTGCGGCATATCATAACCCTACCAAATATAATGAGGACATGATGTATTTTTCATTGACAGGACGGTTTATGAACGTCTACTATATTACTGGTAGATTATTTCAGGGAATAAATTGTTACATGAATAGGATCAGCGTTAAAAGCTATGGGAAGTACATCGCGAGAACATAATTGAAATATTGATGTAAATTCAATGAACGGTACAGGATGGGCATTTATAAACTTCCGAAAATTATTTAGAATGTTCCTTAGAGCGAGCTATATCACGTTATTCCGGACTTACTTGCGAGATTTCGACATTTGTTGACAAACAATCTTGCATTTTTTCTTTCGTGGAAAAACGTTCTTAGAGATCGATATAGGAAACGCTCTCCAGGGCTAACCGTACCGTGTACGTAGTGCTGTACGCTGTAACAAGCTACGATGTCCTTGTGTTTACAAGTCATACATATTACAGCAGCGGTTAATAATCATAGTTTTTAGTTCAAGGTATTAATATCGTTACTCTCCGGCTATAATTAATTCCAATTGTGATCGTTGTATTGCTTCACTATTAAACATTAAATAAAAACGCATTGAAATCAAGACGGTAGATCCTGTTAGGTCAACGTGTTTTTTTTTTCTCTCTCGGCGTTACGAAACTTTTCTAAACATACAGATTGACGTATAATATAATATGCTTCATAGATTCAAGTAGAAGTTTTGCTGGTGATGGATCTTATCAGTCTTTCTCATTGGGCGCGCGTGTTGACGTACTATATCAGTTTTACAGGGTGTCCGTGAAATCTCTTAACAATTGAATGAATTTAATGTGAAGCAATTTATAAGATATCTTAATCTGATTTATTCTATTGGAATCAGTATTTTTAATCACATTGCATTTGTGTGTTTTAGGCATTCTGTTGACGAAAAAGGTAGTTGAATGCACCTCTAAAAAATGAGAGAGAAAGCACAATATATGTACCATGTATTCAAACACAATTGGATATGCAGATTCAGCGAAATATAACTAGGTATGGGAGAGATTCCCCATCACGTCTGTCAATTGGGGTATGACAAGAAATTTATGGAGACAGGGATAATGTTGAATGAAGAGTAGAGTGGGTGACTAATAATATTTGACGAAAGCATCGATAGTGTAAGATAAGCTTATTCTTGTTCGTACGCTAAGTCCATTCGTACTGCTGCCAGTACGGATGCCGTTCTATGGGGTTATGTTGAAGATATCATGTATCGAACAAAGATGCGAGACATTATAGCAAGATATCGAATATAGTCTTGATGTGCTTCGTACAACAAACGGTGCCCGTACAGAGTTGTATTAAACAGTGTAAAAAACTCCAATATCAAATTTTCATTTTCGAATCATTTCCACATATTTATCTTTTCAAATCCCTTCGTAATATATTTGTATTAAGAGATTTTATGGACACTCTTATACGTACTTGTGGGCGTGCGTTGCCAACGTATTGTGTTCACTGCAATGTGAAGCCCCAACGAAGCAGGTGATACTTCTTCCGGTCCAGGGATCCAAACAGCCAGTCCCGGCGAGGTCCTTCCGGGCTTATCGATGCAGTAGCTCGAGCTCACGCGTGCGTCAAGTACTGAAAATATATTAGAATGATGAAGATGAGTATGAATCTGCTAATATTTCGGCAGCGGAATATTTCGTCTTTGTTAAAGGAAACGCTATACTTCTATGTTGGCATTCATTTCAAAAGCTTGAATACGAAGAAATTTTTATCAAACAAATTGCCAACAAGCGTTGACGTTTCTAACAGTTTTCGTTCCTCCGTAATTTCACATTTATCAAGTGCCAAATGACAAGGGAAGGCAAAATAGGTTTAAATATTTCGTAAGGCTGAGTTGAAAAATAGAATTTGACTTCGTGTACTGAAACATGGTAGTTTCTACTCGTACGTTAGTGTCACCGTTAAAATCAAACAATAGAAATTATGTAATTGGCAGTTCATAACCCGCTATTAAATACATATTACTTTGAACATATACTTACAATGGACACGTTATACGATTAAGCTTGTCTTAATACAATTTTTAAGGGAAATATCTCCTTTAGTAAAACCTTTTGCTTGCTGAAACTTTATACAAAATGCATTACGCTAGCTAAAAAGTTTCGTTCTCATTCTGTATTCAATATGCATTTAAAGTATTAAAAATGTTTCTTTTGAAATAGCTCATACATTTTAAGAAAGTTCATTTTGCTTCGTTTTTACTCATAGATCCCATTCATTTTTACTACTGGAATTGCCCATGTTGAAGTCTAGTAAATGTACCTCGTGGGACAGCAGTAGAGGCTCCCTCCCTACTTGTTTTGCTGTGTGCCTTGTCTTGTTTTTTTTACGCCCGTGTAAGTTACCCTAAATGGATAAAGTTTTGGTACTTAGGCCTTCTGCGTGCGTTGCTTTGCTCTACGAAAGACGACAAAGTGAGCTCAGTGTATAACCTATTAACTGTACGGGGTACGTCGAAATTTTGCTCCTTTGTGAGTTGATAAAAATATAACCTGAACTGTATGCATTGGTCGCATTGATTGGTTCATTTTCGAAGTAAAAAATAGGTATTTACGAATATCAATTAAATATTTAGGCTTGCCGTTTGCGTCTACTTTCATCTATGTATATACCAGTCTTAGCTGGCGAAATAGTAATGCCCAAATTGTTTGACTTAGCTCAAGGTATAATAATGTGACCTTAGTTGTGCCTTGAACTCTAACGTCATTACACGAAACTATTAAATTTAAGAATCCAAGTACACAATTTGCAACTTCAATAAAAATGAAAGAATTTATGCATGAATATTGATTGATGGTTGCATATGAGATAGAGAAGCGAATATCATTTAGCTTCCTGCGCTAAAACTTCAACTATCAGCTCCGTTAAATTTATTTAGGAACCTTCTTCTATTCGTTATTTCCTATCTATTCGTACAGTTTTCTGTTCCGGTTTAGCCTGCAAGTAGATCTGTTGTGCAAGCGGCCTGCTAAAAATCATGTATGATCTTCTGTACGATTAAATTTGTCTACATAAATGATATCTGTTTGAAAGTGAACGACATATGATCGCATCTAGATCGCTTATACTGCGTGTTGTATTTTTTACGATTGTGTCAGCAATTGCAAGGCCTAGTATATACAGGGTGTCTCAAAAAAATGTACTCACCCTTTAACCGTTGCTAACATGCTGTATTCTTTGTGTTGCAAGTGTGAGGTTCGAACCTTTGCGAACATGATTAAATGTGATTAAAGAATCATGTTCGCAAAGGTTCGAACCTCACACCTGCAACACAAAGAAGACAGCATGTTAGCAACGGTTAAAGGGTGAGTACATTTTTTTGAGACACCCTGTAGTAGTTTATTTTGCATCGATATATGAGCGATTCATTGTGTATTAGACAGTGAAAAATTGATGTTCTCATGTCACGCAACTTGTAATTACAGCTAGAAACATTTTCTTACTTTTCAATCCTAAAACTGTTAACGTAGAAAAGCATTTATGTTAATAGGTTACCTCTCTTTAATTAGGGCTTTATTACGATGAAACTTTCGTTAGTATTCGTACTTGTATGTAAATTTTCATGAATTATCTATACTACAGAGTCAGGCAAAATGATCTGACACATTTAACCTACAAATTTAATCTACAAATGTGTCAGATCGTTTTGCCTGACTCTGTGTAATAAGAGCCCCGTCCGTCCGTCTGTCCGTGTGTCACACTCTTCTAATCGATAGCTTTGATAGCAATAAAGATAAAGCTTAAGAAATACAAGAAATCCTTCTATTGCATTATTTTTCTGTGGCAATTCAATTCGCTTTCACTTGCATTATGATATCCCGAATACACAATCGGTTTATTTTTACAAATAGAATTTTTTTGGACCTTTTTCTGTTGAAATTCATCATGATGCTTTGATATTTTTAACTGATAATGCGAAAAGAAAAGTTTCAAATTAGTTTGACCAGTAACCTGGCTACCACTTAGTATAATGCCAAAGATTTTGTAAATTGGTTTCGTGTCACGCTCTTAAGAATAGATTAGCACTGGCGGTCTTGGTTTCAGTTCACGGGTAAATTAATACTCATTTGCTCTGTACAAGTGCACTATAATAAGTCCCTTTAAAAAAAATTAGAGAGATCCAGAGCCTTATATACTCGAGTCCGTATCGTAAATACCGAGTTCGGCTGTATATTACAGCTCAAAAATACTGTATTCTAAGTGTTTATTACTGTCACAAGAAAAATAAGTTACCTTTGAAATAAGCCTAAACATGGAAACTCCACTCGAACAAAAAAAAGACTGAATCGAGAGCGAAAAAGAAGAGCGAGAGAAAGATTTATAAATACTAGATCCACACGTGAAAAATGAGTTTTTACTAAATTTTTCATTTTAATTTGC
>VCRD01001430.1:60449-91760 GCA_006783055.1 Trinorchestia longiramus
CTTCATCTCTTTTTCTCTTTGTCTCTCTCTCTCTGTCTTCCTGTCTCTTCTCTTCCTGGTACTCTCTCTCCCCTTTTTTCTTTTCATTTTTCTGTTTCTCTTTTTCTCTCCTTTCCCTTATTTTCTCTCACTTTCTTCATCTCTCTCCTTTTTTCTCTTTCTCCTCTTCTATCGCTATCGCTTCACTCTCCTCCCTTTCGCTATTTCCATTTTTTCTATCTCTCTCTTCCTGTCTATCTTCCTCTCTTTTCCTCTATTTCTTTCTCTCCCTCTTTTTTCTCCTTTCTTTTTTTGGTTCTCTTCTCGTTATTTTTCTCATTCTCTTCATCATTATTTTCTCTCCCGCTCTTTTTTCCTCTCAATTTCTTTCTCTGTTTCTCCCTTCAATCTCTTTCCCTCTTTTTCTCCCTTTCGTCGTTTTTTTCTCTACCTGTCTTTCCTTTACTTTCTCTTTCTTCATTTCTCATGCTATTTGTCTTTCTCTTATTTCTCTCTTTCTCTCACATTCTATCTTTTCTCTCGCATGTTCTTTTTCCTTTGTTTCTCTCTTCCCCTCTTTTTTCTCTTTGTTTCTCTTTCTTTTTTGTCTCTTTTCCTCTTTCCCTTTCTCTCGCTGTCTTTTCTTTCGTCCTCTCTCGCACTTTCTATTTGTCTCGTTCTCTTTCTCCGTCTCTCAAGTACAGGATGGGGACTTCAAATTGCCGTCCTCTTATATTCATGATATATTCCATTTTACTTTTCAGATTATCTAAGTGTAATACATCATTGGAAAACTACAAAAATCGGCTAATTGCCAGTGTTGAGTTTGAAACGATGGAGCAAACATACGCGGAGTTATCTGAAATTTCGTTCCCTGAAGCAGAAGTGAGATGCGCCCTGGTCATGGCCCTGGTTCACAACAGAACCATCACCAACACCATCGAGGTCGACATGAGGACCATATAGCGTAGTTGTAAGAAGTTGGAGGAGAGTTAGGATCCCCGTGGAGTTATCACAAGAGCTCCAAAGTCTCTGGACGACCGCCGGAAGACGAGAGATACGGATTTTGTCAAGAGGGTTGAGACCATGATCGACAACGACCCCTCCAAGTCCATGAGGTCCATGGCTGCTGAACTGAAAGTTGATAAACGAACGATTCAACGTTTTGTGGACGAGAATTTGCGCTGCAAAAGTTACAGAATGCACACTGACCAGCTTTTGACCCAGGCGACCAAGGACAGAAAGCTGATACGACCTCGTAACCAAGCACCAATGGCCTACCAGCAGCCCGGATTTGAACCCAATGGATTATTTCTTCTGGGGCATTTTGGAGAATCGAACTAACCGACGCCCTCATACCACCAAGGCATTCTCATCACTTCTATAAAAGAGCACTGCACCACAATGGACAGGGAGATTGTGAAGAAAGCCTGCGGGAGCTTCAGGACCAGGATCGAGTGCGTCATCGAGGCTGAGGGCAGCTATGTCGATTAGAATGTGTTCCTGGCATCAAATCCTTCATTCTATTTCTTATTTGAAATAAATATCTTAAAAATTTACCGTTTTATGATCTTTTCATTGAAAAGCAAGCTACGGCGACAATTTGAAGTCTCCACCCTGTAACTAACAGTATACTATCGTATTGAATTAACTATCACGTTGGAACACTTGTTTTCATTTAATTTCTGCCGGAACGGGTATTTACAATTTTTTCGCGCGAGGAAGTCTCGTTAATTTTTCGTAACTTGAAATATACAAGACCTTTACCAAAACGAATGTGTTTTTCGTGATCTACAGCGTAATATTAGTGCATCCGAAGTTTCAATAAATTTCAAATCATCGAAATGAAATACAGAGAAATAACATAAGGTATAGCCTTACGTTTTTATGTATAATATTTTTTATCATTTTTTACATAAAAACGTAAGGCCCTTATGTTATTTTTACTTCAATGATTGGGAATTCAACAAAATTTCAGATACACTAATATTACGCTGTAGATAACGAAAAACATCCGTTTTTGTAAAGGTTTTATAAATTTGATGTTACGAAAAATTAACGTGACGTTCTCCTTGTGCCAAAAAATGTAAATACCCGTTCCGGCAGAAATTAAATGAAAACGAGTGTTCGAACGTAATAATCAATTCGATACAATGGTGTTCTGTTAGCTAGAAAAAATCGTTATTTTCTACAAAAAGCGCAAGAAAAACATTTTTCTGTATTTTACTTCGGTGATTCGGAATTTAACGAAACTCCACAGATACACTAATCCGAAAAACACATCCGTTTTTGTATAAAGGTCTTGAAAATTTGATGTGACGAAAAATTAACGTGACGTTCTCCTCGTGCGAAAAATGTAAATACTCGTTCAGGCAGAAATTAAATGAAAATAAGTGTTCCAAAGTGATAATGATTTCGATACAATGGTATTCTGTTAGCTAGAGGTAAATCTGAAAAAAAATTTATCGTTATTTAAAAGAAAACGTAAGGCATGTTATTCATATTCATGTTATTTTCCAGTTAGCTTGCTTTTAAGTTTCTACTCACTTTACTGAAATAAGTTTCAGCTTCACAGTTCATAGTATCATGTTGAGTACGAATATATTCATATGTTTGTTACATACAATAAGTGACTAACCTAACATCTAGCGTTCGTGATGAGCTGGTGCATCGTTTAGTTGATTGAACGCTTGCCACGCCCTGCATGCCCTGTTGTCTTTCCATTAAGGATACGTACACAGGAACACATTGTAGGTTAAAACTAATGTTGCCATCTTGGAATTGGATTGTTTACGAAGAGTCCACATTTTATCTTGTTCAGTAAACTATTACGCGATGAAAGTAGTTTCTTGAACTACCATATTTGTCAAAGACTCGTGTTTACTAGTTGAACTGCATTCGATTTCTTATTGTGTATACATCATGTGATTTTTTTTGTGCAGGTTGTATGCTGCCTCTGTTTGTCGTGCTCATGGTAGCTGTTCCTTCACTAACTCAGCGCGACATCGATATGGCCAAATTCTATCGCCAGGGCGCCCTACTAAAATCTTCTACTTCTTCTACCCTGGGATGGGTGAGCTACCGACAAGGACAACAACTTCCTGAAGGGGCTGTCGTCGTTAAGGGATCCAATGAACATTGGTGTCGTGCTAGCTTACACGGCCAATTCGCTTCTGGTGTCATACGAGAGGACACGTGTCACTATCCATTCTTGAGTTCTGTTCATACTGCCAATGAATTTGACGTCCTAGTGTCTATCAATGGGTCTACGCGCTTCACTTACCTTGAGTGGGACAAAGTTACAGTCATCCCCAGCTCTGCCGTCACTACGCCTCAAATGATTATGGCTGTACTTGAAGATCATGATACAGGCATCTTCAAACCAGGATTTGTGGATCCCAAGGAGAAAGAAGCTTTTTTCGTTAACGGTGATCAAATCGAAAGAAGTTTGAGCGCCACAGTCCTCAACGAAGAAGAACCAATGGAGTACGAACTGTTTGGAATCGAACTGGATCCAAAAAGGACTGAAAAAAGCTTCAGAGATGTCGAAAAGTCTGAAGTATATTTAGAAAATACATCTACCGACGAACAGATTGTTGAAATCGAAGAAGATTTAGTTGTCACTGAAAATCAGTACTGGGGCTCTGTTAAGGGTACTGTGAAAGGCACAATCTTCTCCACTCCCGAGAGATCAGAGATGTACTTTGGAGGCCATAACGAAAAGCAGGTTTCTATGACTCAAACTGTGAGTTATCTGCTGCCTCCAGGTTCAGGGGTGAAGGGAAAGCTCATTGCAAACATGAGTGAATTGAGTGCCCCGTACACTGCGTCTCTCACCGCCATATTTAAAGACGGTTTTCAACTGACTCGCCCCGTCTCCGCTCTCCACAAGGACACGCGAATGGCCGAACTAAGGGTGGACTTCGAGCAACCTTTCAATCTAGCTGACAACTCTCCCATCGAAACTCTCGACACATCCTCGACCATCTTACGCCACTCCACCACGACCACCACCACTACAACCACAACAACCACTACTGTGCCACCACCAACAGGTGGTAAACCTCCTCGCTCTGCTCAGACTGGGACTAGTGGAAGTGCTGCGTGTGGTGGTGCACTGGGTCTCGTCCTTCTTACGCTTGGTTTTTTATTGCCTATTGTTAGTTTCATTTCGTAGTCTGTTCTCACTTAAAATGTTCGGTTAGCTATGCACCTTAGCTGCCAAATACCTTATTTGTAATTCACTGGCGTGGTATAATAATTTGAGTAACGAATTTGAATCTTTTTGTTCAATCAGAATGCAATCATTTGTGTAGGCAATACCACTGACAGTATACTTATATTTATTAACGGGAAGTAATCGGCTTACGAGAACAGTTGTCGGTCTCTTCATCCACTTTTGTAACGAATTTTGAATTCTGACTGAAGGGTCTAGATTTGTTGCGTCAGGCCATCCTCTCGAATTGTTAACTTCAAACTTTGTCTTTGAACATCGTAATTATTATTAATTTCTACGATCGTTTCAGGCATGGATAAATGTGTCCAAAGTTGAGGTAGCTGCGGACGTCAGTGAATGTGAGTACACTAGCATTATGGAACACAGCCTATAGCGTTCATTATTTTGATCGATTGTTTCACCCTTAGCAGACAAATGGAGTGAAAGTTGACGCATCTACATCCATTTTCTTGAAAATGTGAAAGTTACAGGGAAAATGCTGTAAGTGGACCTGTATGGTCTTCACGCCTTTTGAGAACGTTCATACTTTATTTTCTGTGAAATACTGAGATCACTATTTCTCTACAGCTAGATGGTAACTATACTCTTTATTAGTGATCCAGCCAGTTTAAATGGAACATGAAACGGGTTTATTCTATCTGCTCGTTAATGTGGAATGGCGATTTTTTTAGATTTCTAGAGTTAGAAAGGTACGTGCGCTTTTGTGTGAATTACAAATTAAATGTGCGTTGAATTAGTAGGAACAATGTGAAAGAAGAGCAAAAAAAAGTGAGTTTAACTGCGCCAAACAGTTTTGCCCTTAGTCAATTACAAATCTGGAAAAGTTTACGAAAAAAATCATAAGCTGAAACGAATTCATTGATCAAAGTTTAGATTCTTTAAAGCCTTTTCAATTTTTCGACGATTACTGACGCGATGGAGACGAACTTCTCACTATTTAACTGGAGTTATGAAACTTGGAATAACTGCAATATTCCGATTCTCGAGAGCATCAGTTAGTTCGCGTTTCTGTGCTTCACTCAGCAATCTGCTTTAAATTGTAGGGAGAAATGTACGAACATTATTTTAAGACGCTAATTTGAACATTAAAAGTCGAAATGTTTCTAGCATTTTGCACAAATTAAATTTGTAAGGCTGAGATGTGCACAACAAGAATGTCTTAGTAAATGAAAGACAATGTTAACATGTGATGGGCATTTGTATTCTCATTACGAATACCATTACATAGTTTGCGTAACTGTACTGTACTCAACAACTTGTAATTTAATACACGTCTGTATTTTTCCTACTTAGCATATGCTGTCAGTATCACCACAAATTGAAACTGCAATTACACTTTATCGTTTAACACGAAAATTAAAACTTGAACATTTTTCTTTCATGTTCACAAAAAATATCAAATTTGTCTTCTCTTCGTTAATATTTTATGAGCTCTTTTTTTACAGTTCTAGTTCGAAATAATCTATGTATTTTACAAAAAATTCTAGATGCTTTTACGTCGTTTCGAAGCTTGCAATATACGGAAATTACACGATCTCGACTGTTTTATATTTTTATAAAAATTCATCACTGTTTACGAAGCAGCTTTCGTTACAAAATTGTCTCAGCGTTCCTAAAACATGATTTAGATTTACAGCAAAGTTCTAAACCTCCGATAGACTGAACGATGCGTTTAAATATTACGATTCTTGGGTGGAACTTTTAGCACCACAATCTTGCTAAGAAGTCGTGCTTTTTATGCTTACCCAAGCATAAGTGAAATTACTAAGACCTTGTCAATTTTGCATTCGCTTGTCAACACGTGTTAATGAGGTTACTTAAAGATATCTCTATGATTTTTATTAATAAGAATCCGTCGAAATCTAGTGACAAATGAGGATTGTTTGTCTCCATAAATATAAGACAAAGGTCTGAAAATTCTGCGATCGACTAATCGTAATTTATGCTTTGCATTCAGAAGCAGAATAAACAAATGGACCAAAATGGAGGGAATGGATTTTTCTTTTTTGTTCATTTCTATTGCAACTGCTTGTTGCTGGCAATTTTTCGGTATTTTGGAATCAAATTTGTAAATTAATTTTAATTTTCGAGTTGTATTCAATTTTGCCTCACGATGGAATCTGTATATATTCATTCGTTGCATAGAAGACAAATTTAAAAACATTGATTTCAATGTACTTGCTAAGTTTAGTACTAGTGTCTAAAGTTTTGATTCGATAAAAACGGGTCAACTCAATTTTTCCTAATTATAAGGAACTGCTACCAGGGTTTTCAGCGATAAATTTTTCCGTTGAATCCTGTGAACTAATTCACGAAAATGTATATTTTTGTACTACAGAAGCGAGTTGTAAAATTTAGGTCTTGTTGGCTTAGGTCGAAATTAGTAGCGTCGGAATTGGTTAGCATTATCGAAAAAAATTCTGATGCATGGAACCACTTTCTAATTTTGCATGACCGTTGTTCGATATCTTCCCAAAGTTGCCTCTCATAACAGTTGCCTTAAATACTTGTACGCATCATTTGTGACGTCGCTCTCACGTAAGAATACTCAACTAAAAAATTTGTGCTTGTCATTTTTTGCTACTGTAATCCCAATCAATGTTATTCAGGAACATTACCAAATTCCCCAAACCTCAACGGATCCCGCTGAAGAGGAGTGAACTTCAGATATTATTAAGAACTCGGCTCTATTCCTAGTAAATTTGATTCTCGAACTTCTCACTCGCATGTGTTCCTAATACAGGGGGTCTCAAAAAAATGTACTCACCCTTTAACCGTTGCTAACATGCTGCCTTCTTTGTGTTGCAGGTGTGAGGTTCGAACCTTTGCGAACATGATTCTTTGATCACATTTAATCATGTTCGCAAAGGTTTGAACCTCACACCTGCAACACAAAGAAGACAGCATGTTTGCAACGGTTAAAGGGTGAGTACATTTTTTGAGACACCCTGTAGTGTATGTTTTCAGCACATCTGGGGGATTTAGCGTCTCAAAGTGATATTACTTGCAACAGAATCGGCAACGTTTGTTGCGGAAGGTTATCGTTTTGTTTTTTAGGCTTGCTGCATGAGTGTTTTAGATAGCGTTTCTGTCACAAAAAATTGTCCTCTCTCTCATATGTCACTTGAAAAACTAGTAAACCACTGCGCTGGTAGATGCTCTTGTAATCCAATTTCCACTTTCAAAGAAGTGAATGCTTGTATAATAGCAACTTCTTTCCTTCATGCTACTTCCTATAGCATTCCAGACTGTTCACTCGTAAAAATGTTATAGTATTATAATTACTGCTTACAGATGCTCTATTTTGCCATAAAATTTGTTTCCTTTTACCCTTATTGCTTTTTCAAAATTTATTCGCTCACATTCGAGCTTGGGATTTTGGCGGAAAATTTACTCTCTGTTGGTGCTGTATATTTAGGAATATTTATACCACTTTGTTTCATTTTATGTTGCTTATGATTCAGGCAAATATGCCAGGATACAAGAGATACACATCATCGCTCAATTTACCGCGTTTTTTCAGATTGTTTAAATCTTAGCCATCTTGTGACTTAGACTTAGGAGGGCAGAAAATCAATTGAATTTTGAATCAAGCATTGCGAGTCTTCAAGATTCTACTGTGAATAAAAACGTAAAAATAAACGGCTACTTTTTATTTTGTAGCTGTACCTTTTCTCCAACTTGACCTGAAATTAAAATAACCTTTACCCCAACCAACCCTGAAATTGAAATAATTTAATCTTTTCTCCGACCTACCCTGAAATTGGAAAACTGAACATTTTCTCCAACCTATCTTGAAATTGAAATAACATTTTCTCCAACCTATCCCGAAATTGAAATAACATCTTTCGGAACCGACCCTGAAATTGGAATAACTGAACTTTTTCTCTAACCTGCCCTGAAAGTGAAATGGCTTATTCTAAATACCTGTAGTGGATTCAAATTAGTTCAGATTTCACAACGATTGGGTTTTAGAAATATCAAGAGAATTTATTTTCTTACGACTTGAATTAAAAGTTGGAATTCACACATACGCATAAAAATTCCTAAAATTATCTTTTATGACAGTTGGCATAGCTAAACGTAGCTTCAGGTGCTAAATTTTATTGATAGTATTATAATTAAACAACCTGAATTATTTCCTTTGGGTAATGCGTTCATAATAACATCTAATGAGCTTATCTTCAAAAATCAGTCTAGAACACCTTGTTATCCTCATTTGGAAAACAGTTTCATATATCTTACTCTCCTAGCTAAATGGATAGAAAAGTCAAATAGTGGTTAAGGAAATAAGTCCAATATATGATTTATGTTGTTCCTATTTTTGACTTGCACAAACTTAAATTTAAGAGAAATGGACTGGTTCAATAAACCGTTTTCTTTCAAAATCCCAATTCTGACGGTTACAATCAACTGGTCTAAGCGCATGGTAATGCTGATATAGACTATTTTTTACGATTTTAGCTATAGCTCGTATTAAAACAAACTTATGATAGTACTTTTCTCATACAATCACATTGTGACTCGTTATTTCGCTTTCACATATGTTCTCTCGTGTTAAACCACGCGAGTTTTAACAGTCTATGAATGAACTATACGAACGACTCAAAAGACTAACGAATGCCCTCCCGTTAGTTAACAAGTTTCTTTCTCTCAAGATATTACTGCCATAGCATTTAAGATGCTCGCTAACTATAGAACATTAAAGAGTTGGCACGAGTGCCCGTGAGATCGGTTATCGAAATATGATTACTACATTCTACAAATTTTCGTGCCAGTGATGCTCACTGCCTTGGCTGGATCACCCATACGGGTACTACGATAGGAAAATGTATAATTTTTTAGATATCGTTCATTTTATGCCGCAGGGGAAATTATGTTTATGGCGTCTCCCTGGCTTGGCTCAGAGTACGAATACATATTATAGCGAGTCCAATTAAGAGTTTCATAACAAATGATTTCTCTTTTATAACTTTTTTCTAGTGAACCTATGGATTATAAGCTACAGCTTAGGAATTATACTGATGGTGCATATTTTTTCAGTATGCTAAGGAAATGGTACTCCTAAGCGGCCAGTGGTATCTCTAGATGCTCATGGTGGAATCAGTAATCTTTGTTACAGGAGTGAAAAAGTTGTAAGCCTTATTTTTCCTTTTTCATCTCCTCTTGACTATTCATAAGATTAGGAAAAGGCTACATACTGAGCAACCAACTTTTTAAAAAGTGGTCGTGTTTCTGTCTGTTTCTTGTTATAATTTCATTTCTTGGCATTTTCGAGTCGACACTTCCTTGCTGGATATAGTTTGAGTGACCGGAACCATAGAATTTTGCGCCCTTGTTGAGCCACCTAAACTGTACTTTTCCCGGTGGTGAAAACAATGTAATAAGCTTAATGCTAGTAAATGTGAGCTTCGAGTAAAGTTTTGATGCAAGCTTTAATGTCACTGGGTAATGTCTTGGTTGTAGATAAGCCTGCACTTTATAACTGTGGTCTATCTCATGTTTCTACTGAGGTGTTTTTACACACTCACTCGTCCTCTGTAATTGATTATAGTTTATCTTAGCTCAAACGTTGGTAAACCGAAAAGATCATTACAAACTGTCCCCAAGGGAATTCCTCTCATGAACAAATTGCTGGTCGCGTATGTAATTGAAAGCGTCCCTCTAGGAACGTAGGTATGCTTTCAAAACCTCTTAATCTACCTAAATCATATTATTTGATATAGTTCGACTGGAAAACAAGATCTGAGCCTTATGATATCCTTCTTTCCAAGGATGGAGCTTTGATGTAAATTTGGCAAACTCCCACTCAACTCAAATCAGTTTAGGTTATCATTCCTAACAGTTTTTTTGGTTGCATCCTATCTTTTCAAATATTTCAATGATGAAATAATGCCTATCGCAAAATATAATAGTCCGTGAAAAGCGAAAACAGCCATCCAAGAAAATTACGCTCAAGTTTAACTGAACCAGTCTTATTTTGAATATAATTATGATGTTACCCGTACTATTAGGGGTGCAGTGCGTAAGTTAAGACATTAATTTACTCTGGGGCAATGCCTAACAATTCGTAGAAACATCTCATTCCGTCGTAAGGCTGTAAGTTGAAAAGCGTTCTCCCCATGAGCTCTGAACGAGAATTACTTCTATTTTATCGCTATTCAATTGATGTACACGTCTCAGAATACTTGAGACCCATATGAATAATAATGTGAACATTTAGCTTATATTTCTATATGTATTGTAAGTCGCTTTTACTAATTCGTCCATTAGCGTACATCTATCGATGTTCGAAATATGTCACGTGTTGTGTAATATATTTTACTATAATCCCAGTTGTACGTAGCCTAGTTATTTCCCATATTACTGCCGTATATACTCAATGAATCTTTCTCTGAACTGTAAGTTTAACACACAGAAGTTACTATATCCTGAAGTTAGTTTCTTTATGGCAAATCTAGGTCCTGAGTTGGTTTTGTTTGAATGTTATTATTTCTATGAGAAATACTTGCTGAAAAAACTGCATGGATGGTATGTTAAAAAGATACATGTAAAAAGAATTTGATCAGTATTCTATCATTTAACAGTATTGGAAACTTTTTTAATTTTCTTCGACCATCACAGCGTCAATTCCAATGTTTTAGCTTAATCAATATGAACGGAGCTGCTTATATAAAAAAGATCTAATTCACTTGAAAAAACTCAACTTACGTGGTGCAACAACTGCTAATAGCAAAACTAACATTCCCAAGAGGTATAAATATATCTTTAAACATACAAAGTTATCATGGTAACAAATGTCAGTTTTGAAATTGAATTATTCATTTGGAAAAAGTACTACAGGTACGTAGATAGTCTTAAAGAAACAGCAGTGAGCGTGGCTGCCAGCGAGACAAAAGATGAAACAGGCGTTAGATTTTATAATGTAAGCTGGCATCTAAACGTAAGGCATCGAAGGCCTTCTTGCTAGAATGGCAAAGGATGGTTACGTTAGGAAAAATTTTTGGTTTGATTTAGTAGGTAGACTAAAACGGCGAAGGCTTTTAAAGGAATTGTAACGCATGAGTCAAAACAGGGAATGAGGTGAGTGGTCTGTCTGCAGGGTGTGTATGATCAACATGTCTGTTAAACGCTATGATTATGTCGAATAGATATGAATCAGCTTTGTGTGAAGTCGCCAATCTTTCACAACATGTGAAAATTGAAAGATATACATACATATGTATCAAAAATTCATGTCAACATATTTTCTGCCTTTCGTAGCTAACAGAGTACTCATTTGAGTGATTGGCTGTGTAAGTGAACTTAATGATATGCCATACACTGGTGAAAGATACTGGTATGTAATTAAGAAAGATAATTTTGAAGATTCAATGAGTAAATTTTCCTTTGCAGTTAGAATCGAGTGATGTAGCGTTCCATGATTGAGAAAACTTGAGCAATGAATGGAAAGTTAGTGGAATAATTGAACTCGGGCTATGGGGGAATTATTTTCGGGTGCAAGTAGTCCATATATTGTAAGCTTGTTGCGAGTGCTATCGGGTTAGCACAGAAAATTATTATTGACGCACATTCTAGACACTTAAGAGCTATGTAATTAACTCCACATGGACCAATGTCCCTCCTAAAGTACATTAGAAATAATTACCTTTAGTTTTATATTCAAAATGTTTCGTTCAAAAAGTAGGTGAAATCACATAATAAATCAGTAAAGATAAGCGATAATTCAGGCAGTATTTCGTTCAGTAAAAAATAACTTGGTCGTTATAGGGTTATATACCTGATTGTTTTGCTAAGTTTGAAACATTTCAGAGTTGGAGGGGGTTGTTCAGTCTTAGGTGATAACTCATGACTCATAGATATTTTAACAAGTGTTCCTGATTTGGCTAAGAGAGAAGTCGATGTTGAGTTATTAAGTACTGTTACTGGACGGATTCCTGGCCTCTCACTCTCGACTAAGTAAGAAGTGAGCCCCAACACTAAACGTATTATAGCTTGCAACCTGATATTGCACAACGAGCGGCCATTAGGTAACTTTTCAACTATTATCCATGATTAGGGAATACAGCACAATAACTATGATCATTACGACGTGGACAAGCCAGAATTTACGAAAAATCAGTATCAATCTTTCTGTAATCGCAAAATGAACCGCTCGGCATATGTAAAATAGCAGTAAGTCTTCCTATCGAGCATTTTTTCAGGAAATTCAGAAATTTGAAATTAATCAGAAAATGAACGCAGAACATGTAAAAAATTGGTAAAAGTTTTCACAATACACAAGGAATAGGTAATAGGTGACAGTAGCTGGGACAAAAGGTCCCAGCTACTGTCATGCAAAACGAGACATTACTCACGGGAGTTTTGCAGAGGAGCCTCTTGAGGTGAGCCGCTAACCCATTGAGCTGTGGGCAGGCCTGTAGTCTCACTCTCCCCGCTGCAACCATGAGCAACTTCGTCGGGTCCCGGAAAACTGCACCTGCCGATGATGAAATCAGTAATTAAGAGTCCCACTTATTGGTGAAACATATCAAGACCCATGTAAAATTGTGAAAGTAGAAAATAATTCGGAATAGCTTATCAAGATAGGTTTAATTATTGCAATCAACTCAATGTCAGTGATTCAGATTCGCAAAAAGAACTGCTTACGAAAATGCGTTTTGTGTTCCTGCTCAAGAATACGAACAATCCAGCTTGTTTTTTCCGCTCTGTTTCTTATGTGACTGTTCCATTTCGTTTGCTAGTATTATTTTTTGTACAAATACTACGACCAAATAAAGGAATGCAGGTCTTGTTGTCTTTATCTTGTAACCTTTTAATATACGAATAAATAATGGATAAGGCGTCAATTACTATTCACTAAACTCCTTCCTTTAAATGACGATGGTTTCATCTCAACATTGATGGTACAATCAATCGATAAAGAGATACTGGAATACAAGTTGAAAGTACAATTGAAGTGTTTGATAAGAGTTCACATTTCACAGGTATAACGTGAATTTGGCTAAGCCCTTTCGATCCGGCTTTTGCTTTCTGTTGGGACATATATATGTTCCAACAGGATCGAAAGGGTTAAGGAAGTCCAATAGTGCTTAAAGTTTTTGAAACACCAGCATTACCTACAGATTAATAAACATTAGTCGATTTCAAAATCATTATAACTGTTTAGGAATCACGAGACGACGGCACAACAAAATATAAATTACCGGGCTAACACAATATCACTTGAATATACTTCAGTTTTCAATCCTATGAAAATATTTCGAGTAGCTTGCCCTTGTTAATGGGAAAGTGAGCAGTATGATGAGGTAAGCCTTCACATCATCAAAAAAGTAACTCATGAGGTGACATCGATACAAAAAAAATCACTAACAGGTTGTATGGACGACAGCTCATGGCATGAAAAACTTGCAAATGAACAGCTATACCGATCAGATTTACAGGGGCAGCAACATAACTTCCTTTTTTAAAGCAAAGCGCTTTAAATGAAGGAAGTTATGTTGTCGCACAATGTCTCTAATTAATCATCCTGACTTGCTACGTATCTTACCAGATGTCTTGCTGCTTGTGGGTAATTACAAAATGAAACTAAAACATAATCTTACCTGGTGACGCTGGATCAAGAGAGTTTAGCGCATATCCAAGTTTCGACACTGCCAGGAACTTAAAATGGACTTTCAAGCAACTGAAACAAAACGGATCAGCGTAAAATAAATTATCTCATGATATACTAGTAGTATATCAAGTATGAATATACTACAAAACGTGACTTTTTCACGCAATGTAGTCAAGTTAAACAAAAAGACGAACGTAGATTTGAAAGTTTTCACCCATCTTAATTCAGAAGTGGAAACTAAGCGAATTAAAACAACTGCATCAAGCTCATCATGAACATTTTGCTTGAAGCTATTCACAGTTAAAATGGTGCAGCTCCGGAAAAACTCACGCCAAGAACTAATATAAATATGAATTGTTTTTATAGAACAAGTGCTAGAATGAGCCTGCCGTCTTGCATGTGAGTAGTGATGACTGAACTCAATAAACTGATACACAAAGCCTGCAATTAGGATGCAAACACAAATTTCAGCGACTAAATACCACACAAAATACGACTTAATTACCTGAACACTCTATCTAACGAAAAAATTAAGCGCCGCGGGAATGTTCTGCAAGCCATACAAATGTGATTTTCGAAGGCATGATTTTGAAATCTAAACCCTTACTGAAAACAAGAAAGGTGTCAGTCGACTGATCACTCAATCGTTAGTTTAGCATTGCATCGGTTGATTTTCAAGTACCAAACATCAGGAAATTTCACTCAGTAAACAATTTATAAAAGTTGATCTACGTGAAAAACAGCGTAATCGTCTTGCAGACATGAAAACCTAAAATGAGATGAAGAAAGAAACAAGAACGAAGACACTTGCAAAAGGTCGGTTGCACGGAGCACCGGTCTTCCTCTGCAAGATAGAGTAGTATCATAAAAAGAGGTAAGATGCAACTAATTTAACCATAAATTAAACAAAATTACATGACCAAACAGAATTCAAACACTAAACATAACTCCAAAGTCAAGTTCAACTACAAAAATACACCTATTAATAATTACAAAATTAAAACCTAATTATTTGATTAAAACCTAACACCTAAAGCTAGGTTGAACTACAAAATTGAGCCTAATAAGAAGACTGAATTCACAGCAAAAATCATTGCTGATTCTGCAGTGAGTAGCTGGGGATATCACTGGGGAGCGCTCGATCCCCAAGGTACACTGACGATGACAGACACCATCAGCATACCCCCCTGAGTGAAGCTCAGGATACCAAGATATCCTCCAGAAGCACACAAAGTCTCCCAATATAAACTGAAGGACAGACGTTTTCATTCTAAAAATACGGAGGGAGGAAAATGAATTGAAGACAAAAATAATACGAACGTCTATTTCAATGTCAAACAGTCTGCATACAGAAGTACATGATAAGCCAAACAAAATTCAGCGTACTTCTGAAAAAGTAACGATTATCAACAAACTGAATAATCACTAAATCTAGAAGTTGTGAGTTGACAAGCACTTAGCTACTTCAAGACATAGTATAAAGTGAACGTATTCCCATAACCTACTCGTTCTTCGTTCACAACTGAACAAAGTGAGTCACTGCCGGAGATTTAAAATAGAATTCCAAACAGAGGTTACAGTTTCAGGTAATCAGCAATTGGTAAAATTCCAGACGCATACGTTATTGCAACGACACACAATAACGCAGGAAACTGAGTGCGGCATCCGTTACCTGCAGCACACGTTTGCGTGTCTTGAGAGCCCTTTAGCGTGTAACACTTTCCGTTTAGCGCAGCTGGCAAGGAGACAGATGTAATACAGGGTGCAGCAACACAACTTCCATTTTCAAAGCAAAACACATGTAAAAGAAGGGAGTTATGTTACCGCACCTTATTCGAAGAAAGTTATTATTATTATTATTTTATCCCCGGGGACTCGGCCTTACCCGGTCATTAAGTTAGCGCTTCGAGACATGAAAATCATCCAATACCAAAAAATTTAGAAAAGGTACAGGAAACGACTGGGCTCGCAGAGAAGTTCGTAGAAATGACGCGTCGGCCGCTTCTCTAAAAAACGACAAGTTAAACTACGAACAAGGTGAATCAGTTGTAGTTAGCGCAGGGTATTTGTAGGGAATGCTACATCAAAAGCGACACTGCTTAGGTCAGCCACTATTAGCATGCCTTCTTCGAGCTAAGTCTTAGGCATCCCTGGAGGGTAACAGAGTGTCCATAACGCACGTATAAATACTCTGACCATAACCCAATTCAGTCGGGAAAAGAAAAGAGTAGAGACGGAGATACTTGGCCAAGAAATCGGTTCCACGATGCACAGGTCTACTTAACGATAAGGACATAGAAACGATGAGATAAATATAAGACCTCAATAACGAAACCCACAGAAGCATTGCCGGTGAAGCTTTAAGTAGCCAGGAACAATAACGAAGAACGGTAATTTTCTATGGCAACTGACGAGGACAGACACTGCCAGCTTATAGTTTCCAGTGAACTCCGGAATATTAATCCTCTTTTCCCCCGGGACCGCGTAGTCACTGAGATACGAATTCCCTCGAAATACAAGTTGGCAAAAATCACGTATTGAAGTATACTCACAGGAGTGATTCAGCTCACAACAGGAAAAATTACATTAAACTTGTTCGATTTGATCACTAGGACGCAGAGCGCTCCCACTCCATCTTACATCCAAGAATAGTATTTTTTTCCAATTCATAAATGTCCTTGAAAAAAAAATCAAAACATCAGAACTGAACTGATTGAAAAGGATGCCGAACACTCAACAGAAGACAAGCGTTCCAAGACGGCATTCTGGATGCCAAGAAAGTGTTTGTAAATACAATACTAGAACATATTCAAATTTTCATGGAAGCTCCTAGATGTTTAAGTTGGCCTCAACACGTACATTGAGAATGGCTGAAGAAGAAAGAGGTATGCGAGCAAAAAAAATATTTAAAAGCATGCAATTGTTGGAGTTAATTCAATGAAAACAATGACCTCGTTTTTCACGCATATTTACATATACACACTCTCTCATGTTTAGAGAGGCTGGTTAGTAAAAAGAGTAGTCATATTCTGAAAAACTCAATAAACTAATTTTAAGGCAAATATAGAAAATAATTCACCCGATTTCAAACAATAAACATTATAATGAAAAAACAAAAAACGCGCTTCGATTGCGATAATAAAGATCGCTCAACGCCGCAAATAACATGAAAGAAGGAAGATACAAACAGAAGTCTAGCCTGGGTTAAGTAAAATAATACATCGAAAATATTTTAGAAGAGCTATTAATATATTACATGTTCTTAGAGTGGGATAGCAAGAGTTGTTCAGAAGTGGCCTTTTAAAATAAGTTAAATGAAAACTAAACGTCTCATTCTACCGAACACGAAATTAAGAAGTTCTCATAACCAGCGTTACTAAATTTACAGAAATAGCTAAAAGAAAACTAATTGTAAAAAGGAAGACATCGAAAAAGAGCATATCGAAAAAGGAAAACATCGAAAGAGAAAAGCATAACGAAAAGGAAAAACACGTCCCACAAGAAACACGTTCAAGAAGAAAAAAGTTCAAAACTGAGCAATGCTGAACATAATGAAGGTAGAATACTCATGATCATAAAGGGGGCAATTCTCACTGCGAAACTCCATCAGAGTGCTATGTTTTCGACAATGAAATTAGAACTTTTGTTTTTCATCAAGTCGATGAAAACTAATGCTCTAAAATTAGATAGAAATAAGGCGATAAACTGGAAGTTATCTGAATCGCTGAGCGTACAGCTCACAACCATGCATAAAACACACAACCATGAATAAAAAAAAGTTTCAAAAGGTTCACAAAACGTGAATACGCAACTGAGTTAGCTAACAAAGCAGGAAGATCAATCAACAACGAAACTTGTAAAACAATATATATGAAAAGTGTAAAATAGTTATCAATCTTCCCACAAGTAATCACAAATATTGTATATATCACACAGAGGAGTACATACTAGGTTGTCCGACATGAAATGTTGCATTTTAAGTTAGACATTATCGGAGTCCCTCAGTCGTATTTTCTCTTTAACAAGGTAAAATAAAAACAGCAACAATCGTATTTCAACGAAATTGACAATGCATTGAAACTGAATAAAGAAGCAACCCAGATTAGTCAATAAAGAAAGTCTAATTTTGTTCCATGACGAAGCACATCCTCACACTTATCAACCTACGGTCAACAAAATGCAAAGTTTGAATTACGAAATATTACAACATCCTATTTTCCTTATAAAACACCTACTGATTATCACTTATTTAAGCCTTTTGAGCTTTTCATACGCAATAAAATATTCTTAAACATAAAATAGGTTATAAAAGTATTCGCACAGTCTATTAATTAACCAAGTTGTCTAATACTTGGAAAATCTTCTGCATACCATTCAAAAACATTTCATACGTGACAACCCAACACAACTAAAGACTACAGAAAACGCAAGTGTGAAACTGCTTTCTACTGCGCTTTTCCGTTGGTATAAGAAATTGCTTTACATTAAAATTACAACTACGAACAGGCCGTGTTGTATTAAAGCATGGAAACAAGCCACGCTTCACAAACTTAAGCATCCAACATACATCTGTCATAGAACAAAGAAAAAAGAAAAAAACAAGGCGTATATGAAAATAAAAACTGACCAAAAAAAGGCCTCTATAAAAACAACACAAGTGAAGAACAGGAAACTTCTGAAACTGTATTCTTCAATTAATTGAATAATAAGAAAGCCACTGAATCAGCGATGCATGCTGTTGAGCAGCAGGAGGGCTCAACGCTCAAGGTACCTCAGCAGACACTGAACAGGAGAGCAGCGTCCGAAGAGTTCCAGAAGAAACGCTCTCATTCTCGTATTAAAATCACACCATTCAATGGTCTTGTTTATGCTGCTGGTTAATCTGTAACGATACTGGCATTGATATAATTCATAAAAATTTCATAACTGTTAAAAATGACATACATTAAAAGCGCAAGTGTTGAAAATTATCATAATAAATTAAGACTGCAGTTGTAAACTTATAACCCTGTACTTCAAGAAGTAAAAGAATTGTGCGTTGTGAGTGAAGTTAAAGGCCACATTTCTCTTCAATCATTCTCTTTATTCTTAATATTGGTATCACAAGTACTATGACTGTTACTATAATTGTCGTCAATACGCTGAAGGCATCACATATTCCCACCCTAAGATTATGAAACTCATTCAACCATAAAGATCAGATAGAGTGAATTTGCATCGTCATAAAACACGATAACTTAAGCGAGGATACAAAATAAAAAGAAAGAATGCCTTACTAAAATATAGGATTTTTTCGATTACGACGTTTTCCTTGATTAAAGTTTTGCTGTTCATTCAGTGATTGAAAGTTATCTGTTCATGCAAGACATCAATAGAACAAGATTCGGATGTTTTTAAGATCTATTTCTCGATATCAATAATTTTATGAGAACTAAAACACTAGTAGGAAATAACCTTACTTAGTTAATCACTCGATCCGTAATTAAAACTTCTAATCCCGATTAATTATTCTACTCGTGCATGCCTCTGCGTGAAAGAGGTACAAGAAATCTGATTAACAATTTGAATTATTCTTGTAAGAACCGTGTTAACTTACAGAACGATGCTATGACAGCATCTGTTTCACAATTACGTTTATCAAATCTTCATTAAATGAGGATGCACTTAGCCGGTTATGGAGCTTCAAACACATTGATGAAAAGGTACATTTGAGTATAGGGTGCTTTAGAATAAAGAAAACTAAATTTGCACAATTAAAATAATAAACCTCTAATTAAACTTAACGACGATGAGTACCTTGTGTCTCAGACACTCCAACGTATATTGATAACAATTTGACACCATCAGCGAGTCCATTTGAAAATAAGCTAATGCTGAAACTTAGGTTTACCTTAAATGTGGAGAATTTGAAAGCTTAAGATTTAGTACCAGTCACCATCACTATAATAGGAAGTACAGTTTTAAGCAAAAATAAAAATACAAGTCGGGAAAGACAATGAAATAACATGCTTACTTCGATTCATTGTACGGATTAATTTGAGCTGGGACTTGTGTGTTTCTGGCGCGACTTGACTTGCGCTTGAGTTCAGCGCTCGTCAGAAGCAAGCGGTCTGTAGCCGTGAGATGTGCCGAGTCTAGAATTTGCACCTCGTCCCGAAGATCGATTTCTGTACTTGAAGCTGCAGAAAATACCCATGAAAAGCCAGAAAAATACAAAGCCTGTGATCACAGTAAGCGTAGACAAACCGAAGCAAAGACCAGATAACGAGCTTTTAGAAGAGCAGATGTCGAGGCGGCTTCCCGAAGACGAAGGCTCCTCAGGCAAAGCAGGTTCCATATGTTTCTCAGTAGAGGAAGTTCCTGAGTCCCAGAAACCATCGAATATGGAGATGTTTAGCCGAGTGAACGTTTTGGCGAGTAATGCCTCGACATAAGTCCGATTAAACATCATGCAATTGAAAAGGTCTTTAACTCTGGAGTTCTTGATCGCACAGATTTGCTGTTGACGGCAGTAACCTCTGCAAGGCCCGTCGTGGTAGCTGAATCCAGCCGAGTTGCGTTCATAGTACCGGTCAAATTGGTCCTCGTTATCCCTCAGAGATGCGTACAGTTTGTTCATATTTTGGCCATCGAGGCGATCCAAGGAGTAAGCTTCCCTAGCTTCATAGTACAGATCCCACTTAAGACGAGTTAGGTCGGGCATCTCAAGACTTTTTCCAGGGCTCTCAACGTCGGCATGGACAGGATTCTTGAAAAGTTCAAGGTGAGATTCAGTTGAATCCTCAAGGAGTTCGTCCAGCTTTTTCAAGTCTCTGCTACCAAGCCAATGGTGTGTTGTATGCTCCAAATCGTCAACCGTTGTACTCTCAATCATATCGACTTGAGTGACGTGTTCTACATTTTCGAATACCTTAGAATCGTCGGACGCAATCTCAATTTTTTTCTCTTCCCAAGGGCCAAAATCAGGATCCCCTTCCGCAGTTACACTCTTCAGTCTGCTTTGATCTCCAACTATTTTACGCAAGATATTCGAAGAGCCAACAGGAACTCTTCCTCCATTTCCTTCCAAGGGAGTAAGAACCAAATCAGAGCTAGTGCTTTCAGTAACAGTTTGCGTTGAACCTTGAAATATGGCTTGACCACGCTGCTCGTTAGCGCGCGTCAGGTTCAGGTGGTACTGGGTGTAGTCCAGGATTGAGATGCTGTCGTAGGAGTACAGCCTCAATGAAGGGTTGATCGCAGTGCCACCAAACGTCATGTTAGCTTGCCATGGTGTCAGTGAGGGAGCCATGAAGGCGACACTGCTCGTGCCAGCATCTGTGCAAACAGAAAGCTACGTCAAGCTTCACTGAGATTTTTTTATCACCTGCTTGTAACGCATGCAACTATGCTTTCATTGATGAAATATGCATACATTATTCAATTCCTTAAATGAAAGGAAGTAAGTAAATAGAAGTTTAATTTTAATGAACGAACGAAGAATTATAAATGCAGTCACACATACACTAGCAATAAATTTGAGGACAATGCTTAAATTTTGAGTTTTTCATTCGTGGAACAAAAATAAGCTAAGAAAACAACACTTCACAGAAAAAGCATTGAGTGGGTCATAGCAAGGCATGAAATTTTCCATTTCAATGGGAAAATACCGAAAACTGAAGACTTTCTTTGATAATTATGAACTGAACAAATATGCTGGTTAGGTACTCAAGTGAGCAAATAATGTATAAAAAAAAGTCTTTGATCACGCTCGTTAACCGAGATACTACTCGTTAAAAGAGAAAAAAACATGCTCGTATATTAAAAAATAATTACTAGGATTAAACAAGTATAAATGAAGGGTGGACAGCACTAGTGGACTACTTGCGTTTTTTCCCACGGGAAAAAATGCAAGTAGTCCACTAGTGCTGTCCACCCTTCATATATTCCTTAACAAATCCGACATGATCAAACTGAGGAGAACAGGAAACTGAGTCTAAGGCAACATTTAAGCCACGTGAATGTTTGCATCTAAGCTACATGAGCGTTTGCAAAGTCACGTGAACCTCCTCCTTAGAACCATTCATGTTTTCATATAATGCATACCGAGCTAGCGAGTTCATGACCTATCGTTGTTAGGTCATGAAATAGTTAATAGTGGGCCTGAACTAAGCACATCTTTAATTCAATTCTAGATGATTGCAAGAAATAAATTTCCATAATTGATGGAATATTTTGAACACCGACTAAATACCCAAATCTATCTTCATCTTCAATTCATGAAATAAACTTCAACTCGAATGCAGTACAAGGGCGTGCAAATACAAGATGGGACAACTTGTACCGCAAGAAAGACACAACTCAGTAAGAAATACATACCAATCTACACGGGAAGTCTATTACAATCCAGGCCTTTCCCTTGCTTGGCACTCAACCATAAACAGCGAAGATGTTAAGACTGGAGTCAACACAGCATTACAAGACTAAATAATCCATCTTATTTTGGCCCACTACTTGCTATTGATAAACGCTGGGGTGTAGTATTATCACACGCCGTGGTATAGCATTATTACACACCGTGGTATATTAATATCACACAGCTAAACAAGAGCATAAATCATCGGGTAAATACTTAGATGTAGACTACGCCTAAATAACACTATCCCCCATTGTGACGGGGACAGTGTCCAAAGATGAGTCAAATGAGACAAGCAATCATTCTAGACCATTAGCTCCTCCAGGTAGTCATGTATTACTTACTGGAGTCAGAGTACCTGTAGATTAGAGAAAGAAGTCCTTTTGAAGGACCAGGCCTTCCACTGAAGCTTCTTACTCCAACTCATGCAACATGATCTCTTAACGCACACTCAATTCACAGTGAAAAAAATATATATTATAAATACAGATACGTACAAAATACACGGGAACTCATATACGAATTGCAATACGATTGATCCAAGGATTTTAGAGAAAGGCTCACCAATAGACCCGTAGATCCTGAAGGAGTCAGTGTGGAGGTGCCCGTACACGTGAGAGTGTATGAGCGGGGCCCTGTACTCTACGAGGTCCATGTAGTGCTCATTGTAGGTGAAGTTGAAGGATGGGATGATGGGGAACCGCTCAAAGAAACCTGGAGGAGCGTGGCCCACCAGCATCACCTGTGATCAAGTTCTTGTTCTTAATTGTTTCAATGAATTAGGGTTTCAATTAATTAGTGTTATATGAAGTGAAGTTACTTATTTGTTGTACACAAAAAATAAAACTACTTTAGGGTTCAATGGCACTTCTGAGGAGTCAATTATTTGGTACGAACAACAGTAATTTTAGTTTTTATACTTAAGACTCAGATGGAGTACACAATTTTTGGAATACACCACTATAAATCAAGTAAAGCTACTAAAATGTTTAACATATAATTTTCAAATGAAACTATACGACAGCGCATCCCAAAATTCTTCAAACACAGTAAACAAGAATATACAGAACAAATGCCATAAAATAAAAAACCATGAAAGCCTCATAATGAACCTCAAGAGCTACAAAGAACGTGACTGTTTTATAATTTGCGTACGCGTGAATCTTTGAATAAAAAGTATTACTTCCAAATAATCTATGAAAGTAGCAATCATGTACACGAGTTTGCATAATCCTACATACAATAAACCTCTATTTTCCAACGGAAAATTCGCTTCACAGTATAAACTGAGCATTTTTTCTAAATTCGTTGATCAGTTTTTGCACCAAATCCTACAATTTTCAATTCAACATTTTTTGTACCACTCTCAACATGAACTACGAAGTCGAACCATCGAGAACTGCCAGGTAGTCAGCAAAAAATCATTAATCAAAGCTCGTTCTTGATTCTCATCTGCTTTATCCTCTAGAACAAGTTCTGGCAGTTCCCTACATATTGAACGAGTCACATCAACAAAGATGGATAACTCCCACCCATTGATGTTCGTTGACCTATACTGAATTTCGAGTCCAGACACCGTGACTGACGACCACAGCCAAGAGTTGCACAGCTCTGTCAACGATCTGACTCATCTTTGTTTTACTTTGTCAGCGATGTGACTCACCTTCGGCCACTTCTTCAATACATCGGGTGAGTGCCTTAGCATTTTATTAATATGATCAATATCATAATTACTATCATCAATATTTATGAGTATTAATAACTAATCACAAGATGAGCTATCCCCTAAATCACGCAGCTGAGAATGGAAAAGGAAGGGATACATAATATTTAGCCCCTTTTTAAATGCGTACATAGACAGTAATTAATTTAACCCGTAAAATACATAAAATTATAATCTGAACTAGCACACAAGAGAACGACTGCGAGTCAAACGCTAGCTGAAGATAAGAGCGTAACAATACCTGAAACTAACGGCGTAACAGCTGAAAATAAAAGTGTAGCAAGAGCTGAAAATAACGGCGTAACCGTTGAAAATAGAGGCCTAACAACAGCTGGAAATGAAGGCATGCATGTAACTCCCCCAGCAGCTCACCTTGGCATGCTGCTGCTGAGCGCTGTCCATCTCAGTGAGCAACCACGAGAACTGACCGCACGGATCAGGGTCGCTGGTGCCGAGTTCGTTACCGAAGTAATACATGTTCGTGTTGAGCACAATAACCTGCGAAGTAATACATGTTCGTGTTGAGCACAATAACCTGCGAAGTAATACATGTTCGTATTGAGCACAATAACCTGCGAAGTAATACATGTTCGTGTTGAGCACAATAACCTGCGAAGTAATAGATGTTCGTGTTGAGCACAATAACCTGCGAAGTAAACATGTTCGTGTTGAGCACAATAACCTGCGAAGTAATACATGTTAGTGTTAAGCACAATACCCTACAAAGAAATACATGGTTCAGCTGAACACAATGTTTGGCAAAGTAATACATGGGAGTCCCAGACGACTAACGCCGAGTTAAAGAATGCACATTACAAAAAAGAATCGTTCAAACTTAATACTACGTAAAATGAGTGTGCTTGAGGTACGCACTAGTACATTTTATTGCAAAGACAAACTCGTTGAGCTTCTATTTCAGAGCCTGGTTCAATATAATGAGAAAATTCTTTTTAGGGGTCGACCCAATCATGCAGTGCAAGCCGACCTTACCTCGGTGGTGTGTAGTGAAGGGTGGTGCTGCAATAGCCAGAAGACTCCTATTCTCACTCTGAGCACTTACATTCTCTTAAAAGCAATAATACTAAAGAACATGGGTATCATATCACTTAAAAACATAGCTATCACAATATCACTTAAAAACAACGCATATTATGATACCACTTCGGAACATGCACATCATATAATTCCGCTTAATATCATACATATTATAATACCACTTGAGGAACGCAAATCATAACATCCCTAACAAACATGGATATAATTACATCAAAGGACATGCATAACTTTAACAAACCATATCACTCACTAACAAGGACACCCATCACATAAACAAACAGTATCACTCAGAGACACAATGTACCCAATAATTGCATTAGCCAGCACAATCAAATAATAACAAAGTTGGAAATACAGAATCCAAAACAGTACGACGCCTGAAAAAGCGAAGAAAATACGACGTAGTTACCTTAACACTAGCAGGAGCGTCGTAGGAGTAGTAGCCACCTCTCTTAAAGGAGTCTTGCTGCTGGACAGTGAGCACCGAGTCCCAGCCGCCCTCCGTCAGGTACCGCTCGAAGAAAGACGATGGGCAGTTTGGGAAGTCATCCTGTTGATACCAAAATAACGCCTTATGTTGTATGTGGTACTATTCTTCGAGTAGTTAGACAAATGTTGTTGGCTGTGCTGTAAGTGGCTTTACATACTATAAATGTAAGAGCTCATTTAAGTATAGTTACGGAAGTATCGCTGGCTGTACTGTCTGGTGTACATACTCTTATAGAGCTTCAATTTTTAAGGTATTTTTTCCACGATTAAAACTTCTCATAAGAAAGTTAATCGTTGACAATTATATCAATTAACTAGACATAAACTTGTCACCGGGCTACTAGCTAACCTACGTCAGATTGCCAGGCTTTCCAGCCAGCAGTCATAAGAACAACCGTTAAATTCTCCCTTCCTCTTCTTTCTAGGCAATTTGAATAAATAACAATGTATCTTGTAATGAGTTGTAATATTTATTACACAATTGCTATGTAAAAAGGATTACAGAATACTTTCAGAATTTAACCAAGAAGCACACCAACAGCATGGTAGCAGTGAACTTTTGCACGGCTAAACTAAGGCCCTACACGACAGGAGGAGTGTACAGCAGCAAACACTCTGACTGCAGGGGCTCAACTTCACTGCCGGTCGTCCCTCTATGCACGGGGAGCAACGCAGATGTTAGATCTTAGTACGTCTATGCTACAGTCCCGTCCGTTATGCAGGCCCACTCTAGTAAATGACCTCGTTCACAAACGGATAAGCGGTTTATGAATAATACTAAAATATTTTTGAGGATCTCAAGAACTCAGAAGAAAGGTAGAAGTAAATTATGGTTGACGAGCAATAACATGGCGAAATATTTAAGTCGACTAAAGCATAGAAAAAACAATTGCATAGACTGGTTTCACTCAATAATTCTGAACTGGACAACGCTGCCATCGAAGTTGTAGAGCTAAACAATTTAGAGGTAAAATTGACACTAGCTAAAGCAGTAAAGAGTGCGACGTTGATGAACTTATAAATTGAGTCGATAGTAAATAACTTCAAAAAGAATTTTCAAAATTCTAGCATATTTAGGAATAAGAAAATAACTGCAAGCGGTTCATTAGATACCAAATTTTGAAGGAGACTTTCCCTTCGATAAAATAAAAATCGACACAGAAAACAAGGTTTGAAAAAAGTTTCAATATGAAGTACATATGACGAGACAAAGAGTTTTAGGAAACTGTCATATATCTTATGCCTCCCAAACACACTACAAAATCCTCCTTGAACTTATCCATCAGCTACCACCTACAAATATGCAATGCAAACAATTTGCATAAAAAATAAATGAAACATACAAAAGTACCGAACAGCATAATTGAGCCAAAAAAGCTTGAGTAACTCAAGGAAAATTTTAAAGCTAGAATTGAAGTGCACAAAAAACTGCTCAAGAAAATTTGAGCTAGTATAAAATTAGGAGCAAAAAGAAGCCAGTCACCTGAGGAAAAGCATCATGGTTGCCCAGCACAGGCAGTATGGTGACAGGGGCGGGGAAGCGCGCCAGCAGCTCGTGCGTCACGTTGCTCAGAGCGCGGAAGATCACCTCAAAGCTAGGCCTTGGATCACTGACGTGCGGTCCTATGTCTCTGCACCACAAAATGCGTCATCATTTGCAACAAGCATTTCTATACTAATAATGCTACTGTATTCACGACCTTGATGAATAACATAAACAGGCTCAATAAAAACGGTCATGATAATGACAGGCACAATAAAGAATAAAGACGATTATAATAAACACAATGAAGACTTCTAATAATAATAACCTGCACAGTAAAGACGGTTTTAACAACGATAATAGGCGATATATAGACGGTTCTGATCACAATAGCAGGTACAGTAAAGATAGTTATAATGATGATGGGCACTATACACAAGTTGAGCACAAAATAGTAACAAGTAATAAATTTCCTGCAGCGCCCATTTTGCTCAAAATATTTCATGAAAAATGTTAAAGCACGAAATCTCTCAAAAATACCTGAAGATTTACAATTATCATTGCTAAGTACAACAGAATTTTACAGTTGTTCAGTCGTCAGTGCAGTTCGCCAGGACCCTGGCATAACAAGAAAGCCCCACAACACAGATAATCAAACATACTCGAATCAGGCTCAAGTAAGAAATTAGAAATCCTACCCAAATGCACGGTGCTACTTACGAAACACCGTACCCACATTTAAATCAGTCCAATGAGAGTAAAACATCTATAACGTGGTAGCTTGGGAGATGTTTATTACCTCAAAGAAGAAACCCTGTGGAACCTCAATGGTAGAGACATTGGCCTCCCTTCCTATAGTCCAAAACAAGAGCACACAAACATCAGAGTTAGCAGACATTGTAGTTGTTCTGCAATTAACTCAACAAAGAAATGAATGGGAATAATTGTAAAAATTATCAAAAAAAAGTCCTGGTAGTAATTGCTCACAACAGAATGTAAAAACCACAATAGCCTTGTATATGTGATTGATTCAGCAAGTTTAAGCATGTAACATGTATGCACTGAGCATATACTATGTATAATTATTCCAAAGTCAAAGTGAACCTAATTCATTGCCATTCAACTTCCACTCATGTAACACCATAAATTAGACTTGATTTCTGGAGAGGATGTAACATACAGTCACAAACTATACTTCATTAATGAATCATTTTTTCAATTCCAACAAGAAGAAAACTGTAAAGCAAAGGCTTTTCAGTAGACAGTAGTAGAGTCCCAGGCCCATTGTCAAGTCTACAACCTACATTTCTAATAATTATACACAAAATGAAAAACATGACTACTAGGTTCCAAAATAGCATCTACTGTACATCTTACCCAGTCCATAGTATAAAATCAGGTTTGTCTTCAATTTTGACCATAGCATCAAGCCCAGCACGGACTAACGGCCAGGGGGCGTCACAGAGGTAGTTCCCATAGTGGCCATTTCCTGCTGGCAAAATTTCATCATATAATTTTATCTTTGAATTCTAAATGTAATAAAATCTCATATTGATAAAAAATAGATAATCATTGAACTGATCAAGTGCTTTGAAATTGTTAGTGATAGGTGGAAAACTTTTCAAGAGAAAAGATATGCAAGTTCTTCAAATTTGGGCATGAAAAGAACAAGCATACTAAAAAAATTCTCACACTAATCCACTATTAGAAAAAACAAAAAATGCAAGAAAGTGGACACAATTGGAAGGACTAGATGAATTTCTGAATAAATATTTCCTGTCGATGCTTTTCTTTAAAATGTTGAATAGGCTTGCAAACAATCATTGTGAAGCCCATAAGAAGTACAAAAAGATGACCACAAATGACTTCCTCCCAAGTATACTGCTAGCTCAGCCATGAAGAGACACTCTGCTAGGCAAAATGTCAGGAACAGACTGAATGTAACTCATTAATAATAACTAAGAACATCAATGGTTAAATAAATAGTAACTATAATAAAAACTATCATATTTGTACCTAATTAATAAGTTAATTTAAAACAGAAATGATACACAAATAACTTTCACTAAATGTGGCAAGTAATCACAAAATTATTCACAAATTAAAACATTTTTGGGCTTTTCAGCACTACAACTCATAAGTATAGTTGTACTCATCTGCACTTTAAGATTATATTGCAAATAGCAAATTTCAATAGAAACTTGCTATGTAAATCTTCACAAGTCTCCTTGCATTCATACCCAGAAATAGTGGTTGGATGAGTAATTATGGTAGGCTGCAATGTTATGGTAACACCTTCAATATGAACACATAACTGGCATCATAAACATACCCATTTAGAAAACTAGAAACTTTATATACTGTCCTAAATTGAGATAAATGTATTTTTTCTTCAAAATTACTTCCCATATAAAACATTATCTAGATGTTGTATAGAATCTATGTTTTTGAATCATATTTGTATATCATCCAAGAATTACAAAGATAATGAGCATTTTCACAGTAACATGAGATAAGACGTTACACAATTAGTATTGATAGCCGATTAGTGGAAACTGAATTATATTTAATCAAGTATGTAATAGGTTAGGTTATTATTCATGCTATAGCACTAATAATAATAATAATCAAGAAATGGTAAAATGCTTTAAAATTACACAAAATATAGAATGCAACCACAGCCCATTGAACATTCAACTGCATTGTGTGGGCATGATTGTAGGTGGCATCCATGTAAAACAGACATTCTCAAACTTGTCTAGACAACCTCCAGTGAGTTTCACCTACAAAAATTAATGATCTTTAAAGTGAGCATACTAAAAAGATATTCTAAAATAATCAAACAGACACTGCAATAAATTAGTGAAAAGAACAGAAAATTTTCTATCCAGTTATCAATATACAAGCCTGGTTTCCAATTTTATAGGGTTGTTACTATAAATCTATAATTAGAATAAGTTGGTGCAAATTTTTCTAACATGCATGTTACATGAAATAATTTTTGTTTTAAAGTCACTCTCAAGATTCACATGCATAGTAATGTCAGCTATAATATGTACATTCAGCTCAATATTTAAAATCAAAATCATTTCTGAAAAACAGGCATCCAGATAACTTTTATCAAACTCTTTTGGAAATTGGTTGTGTTTTGAAGGATACTGAAATTTACTTCAAATTCAGTATAAAAAATTGAGTTTTATTTTCATCAGAATTCATAAAAGCTATATAACATTTCAGGGTTTAATAATAAATTCAATAGTCCAATTCAACTTAAAATGAATGGTAACATTTATTTGCAACTGGAATCTTCATGATTAACAGCACATTCAATGTTGATGTGAAAGTAAATAATTTGTTGATGTAAATAGTTATCAATCTTCAACATTCTACACCTGTTTCTGGTAAAAATTGTACAGTCAACCCTCGATAAGATGGACCTCGGTAATCCGGATATCGGATAAGACGGACGTCGTCCGCGGTAAATGGGGGTTGTCAGAGTTACTGGCATTAGTGACGAAAGTTGCCAATAGACGTCCACAGGCTGAATATTTTAAAGTATACAGCAGTATAGTGCATACAGTATAATGTATTATGTATTTAGGCCTTATTAAGGTGATTATTTGTGCATATATAGGCATATCGGTTATTCCGGACAATCGGCTAATCCGAACCACCCTTCCCCCTAATAGTCCGTCTTATCGAGGGTTGACTGTATAACCAAGTTAGCAGCTTCTAGTAGGACCATTGCCAAGGAACTTCCTCACTGGCTGATAACATGTAAAAGTTGCCATTGTATGGTGTACAAAATGAAAAAAAATACTCCCAAAATATGTATTTTTGATAGATGAAAATAAATATAGACGTATTGCTGACATGATCTGTGTCTGTAGATTATTTTTGAGTCCAAAAACAAAGCATTATCATGGAAACCATCAGATGGTGTAAGTATTTACAAATTCTTTTGAAGCAAGAAAAGAAAAACAGAAAAAAATTTCATTCCTACCAAGTTGATGAATGACATATGCATTAACAATGGCTTCTCAATGCATTTTCAAAGTATTTCTGCATCTACACACAAACCCTGTGTCAATAAACTATTTCTAAGAAAAATTTCTATTTTTCCAGAAGTGTTACACAAAACATTCTATTCTATTTATTCTATTCTATTCTTGTGCCTGTAGGTTAAACCTAACTTGTGCCTGTGGGTTAAACCTAACTTGTGCCTGTGGGTTAAACCTAACTTGTGCCTGTGGGTTAAACCTAACATGTGCCTGTGGGTTAAACCTAACATGTGCCTGTGGGTTAAACCTAACTTGTGCCTGTGGGTTAAACC
>VCRD01001430.1:105595-118143 GCA_006783055.1 Trinorchestia longiramus
ACAGTTAAGATTTAACTTCCCAATAAATGAAATCAAGGTATGCTTGACAGTACGACTGACTGGCGATGGATGTTTATACTACTACTTATGTACTTGGCAACACATTCAAATAGGACGGAGGCTAAATTTTCCAGATTAAGGAAAGTCTGGTCCGTTACTATCATCGGTTACCAGAGTATGAAATTTTAAAGTATGTTATGCTATGTGATTCAACAACAGTCTTAATAAACCCTTTGGTGATCACATTTTTTGTGGCAGAGAGAAATGCAACACAACCACACTTGTATTCATTGGCAGATTACACTGCCGGCTGCGTCAAAACAAGTAGAACCGTAACACATGTTCTGATAGTTCTGTAAGTGTTGAGAGCAGTCCTGGGCTGATAAACACCTTGGGTTATACGATACTTTTTCAAAAGCGGACATCAGTGTGCTTTAGTCTTAAAGTTAAAAATAAAGTTTTAATTAAAGTTTTAGTTTAGTTTAATGATCAATATCACAATGTGAATGAGTAAATCTTGAAGAGAGTAGTTTCATCCAAAGAGTGAATCTCATGTAGGAGCTACATTTTGATGAAGTTGATGCTGCCCTAGTGACACCTACGTACGTATATTACACATGAACGTGTGAATGAAGGTGAGCAATTCTCCAACTCATCTATAATCCTCCGACAACCCTGACATTTATTCATTATCATCACTTAGGCCTCATTATTTGTGATAAGTAAAGTTATAATTTAAGATTTGAAGAGCCTATGTAGGAAAATGTAAATGAAAATCACGACAATAACGGTGTAATACTGAATATGATGAATAAATATTCTAAAAACACCACAAATAGCGAAACAAGCAAATAATGACGATGAATATAACAAGGTTTGTGGGTAGTTTACTATAAATTTGTGTAGAGCATTGTACACTTAATTGAGGTCGTTTAAGCGCTCAAACCTTCATTTTAAACGCTCGCATCAGAGAAGAAAATCAGAAATTAGAAAAACTTTTATTTTATGTATTGTTAGGACTGTTATATTTTGCATAAGTTTATGCATTGACCGAGAGAAAATGTTCACTCATTCAAAGAAGATCTTATTATACATTAATGACAAGTGTTTCAACGGGCAGCATTCATTCAATCAGCAATATAGGATCTTTAACGTCTGAATTATGTTCATAATGTTTTGCTACGATAAATTATAGAAATGAAAAAATATTAATTTCACATATCAAATAACTTTTTAAAAATACATGGGCATGACGATAATGTTCTTCAGATATTAAATGTAGGAATTCATACGAAAATAATTTCATTAGCTTAAATAAATTCAAAAGGGGTCCTGAGTCTGGTTCCACATCAAGTTATGTTTTTGTTTTGAAAATACTAAAATTACAGAGGTGGAATTATTCTTCAGCATGCCATAGCAACGACTATCCTCAGCTGAGGGGATTTTCATAAAACTGAACAAAAAAGTTTCTCTCATAAAAATGCCTAAAAATTTTCTCCGGTTCGGGTAAAGCGTTATCAATAAATAACACGCAAATGTTGCAAACAATCTAAGCAAAAAATGTTTTGAAAATTGCCAGTCTCTTTCAAACGGTGGCGTTTGTAACCAACGAATCAAGATTCAGAAATGCTTCCTAGCGTCGTGATAGGCGCGCCGATGGGCTGGGCGGGACGACTGAGGGAAGTGCTGTGGAGCGGTCGAGGGTAGGTAGGCTGGATACGAGCGACGACGTCGGTGAGCTGGACCGCGATGCAAGCTCGTCGCAGGGACACTCGCGAACAATCATTGCAGAACATCTAAAATGTTTCATGATAAACCTAGGGAAATGATAACTGTAATAAGTGAAGGAAGAAGTTTACTCGTACGTCAACGTTCCCATGAAAAAATGTTTGCTTCCTTGCAGGTGTTCTAGTGATAAATCGTTTCAGAAGGCCTCTAATGTTTCATGATAAACGTGGAAAAATGATAACTTTAAAAAATTAAGGATAAAGTTTACTCGTATATCAACGTTCTTATAGGAAATATGTTTACTGCATAAAAGATATATACGGTGAATATCGATATGTGGGTATTTTTATGGAATATTACTCGTATTGTGAACTTGTATATTAAAATGATTAGTTAAAACTTCAGCTGTTATGATTTTCAGATTAACATAAAAATGTTTTCTAACTTCCAAAATGCACAGACTTACTAACTTTTTCAAAAAATAATATTCGACTATCATTTGCTAAGCAACTCCTTTCCATAGGGTCGTACAGTAGGTGTAGCAGATATGTTTTCCTAACAAATTTCATAAATTTTTATCCGTTTTAATTACAGGCCCGAAGTTACAAAGAAAAACATAATTTTTTCATCTATTGCATCTTAATCGCTTAAATCATAAAAAAATTAGTTATGACTGTAATAAAACGAAAGTTTCTCCGTTCACAGCCATGAAACACTGCTGCATGCAACATTACACTGTCACCATCTATGTTGTCAAGATAGTAGTTACAATCACAAGTGGCACGCGTTTATTTAGGTTAATTTATCTGAAAAATGATTGAGCAATTAAGATCTCGTTCTAAGTCAATTCAAAAACATTTAAGTTTTGTGCACATACAAACACCTTAATTGTTGATGTATTCATCAAAAGTGCGTACAACACATGAGAAATGTTAACTATTTAATTTTAACTTTTTGAAATAGGTGGAAATTTATTCTTTTCCTGTGCAAATTTTTTGAGAGTGTGAGCTAAAATATGGTCACCGTCTATGAATTCAGCATGAACACCTAATTTCATGCACTAATGAAATACCTAGAGCGAACAAGAGAATGCGTGTTGAGACGGAAAGATTGGGTCCGAATCTAATTTTATACCCAATGAGGTATAAGACCAGTCTCTTATTTTAAAATACTTACAAAAAGAAAATGCCGATCGATGATGTGCTAGACGCTGGAGGATAGCAGGGCAATATCCACTGGATATTTTGGTATTATATACTGCATATGATAGTAATATCCCCTGAAAGTCACAGTAATATCCACTGAGTAATATTATAATATCTGATGAATATTATAGCAAGATGGGCTGAATATTATTGTAAATTCTTCTGAAGATAATAGTACTATATGGTAAAAAATAATTGTAATATTTTTTTGAACATTATAGTTATATCTACTGAATAGTATAATAATATCTGCTGAACATAATAGTAGTAATCGTTTAATATCATAGTAACTAATATACCCGCTGAATATTGGAGTAATTGTAATTATACCACACCCTGTCAGTGTGGTGAGGTCATGCCTCCACTTTCTCGTACCGTCGAATAAAGAAGGTGATATCAAGCCTTTATTAAACCACCACACAGTTAATAAATGTCTACATGGCCTGAATCGAAACTCTGAACTAGAAAGCAACGAAATTACTCAATTTGTAATACAATATTTTCGACTTCTCTTTATGCTTCTATGCTGAGAGTCTCCAGACTTCCACAAATTGTTACCACAGTGCAAGATAGCAAATACTTCATACCAACACAGGATGGTGCAATTAAAGTGACATCATCTGCTAGGTTTTGATCAACTTGTACAAGGGTTTCTGCTGTGTTATTACATCCGTTCTTTATTGCCTGTTGTACAGATTGGTTTATTTTCTTCAAGCGTTACTTAATGCTTTGCTACTAGTTATCAGCTTAGGCTTCAAAATTTGCACTCTTATCTCAATGCTGAAGATGAGCTTCAGTTAATCCTACATCAGGACGGGCTTAGCAACAGAATGCCGTGTATGAAGTTGTAAAAACACGTGTTATAAGCATTTGAAGACTATGCAACTCTTATATTTTTACTGTTATATGAAAAATGTATACAAATAGTGGGGTCACAATACTGCCTTTTGAAGAATAATCTTTAGTCGATTCTCTTTCTCTAAGTCTGAACTAAGGAGCATTTCAATAAACCATAGTATTAACTGAATCAAAAATGTAATTTCATTAGTCTCAAAGAAACAAAAAATTCAGATACTGAATTAAATCTTGCGAGAGCAAATTAATTTGATTCTAGAGTAAATTTACTTTTATTATTTTCAATAGGATTCCATGTTTACGAAGAACTGGCATACACAGATGAGCTTATTGTATGACATAGGTGCAAGACAACAATTTTATACAAACTGTAAAAAAATTTATGATAGATTTGTAAACTCTGCAACACTTGTCATGCTCTTAGGTGGTAACACAGCAGCTCTGAACAAAACATTCGTCGCTGGTGTCATCCAAGCAGAGATTCGGTTTATCACATCCATTTGTGTAAAACTTGCTTCTTATAAAACAGTAAAAAGCTCTCGCTTTCGGCTCATTTACATGGAGCTCAGAGATCACATCTATCACATTCATTGGCAAAATTTGTCTCTACAAAACAGGAAAACCCTCACCCATCGAGACTTTCACGCGTGTTTTTTAGATTTCTCGTTATACTTCCTCGCTCCATTCAGTTACAACAACCTCGGAGCACTGCACGACCGCTAAAGATTAATTGTGAAAAAGAAGGTAACCAAGGCAAAAATTGGAAGTGAAGTGAACAAAGGATCAAATGAAGAATGAAAAGGGGCAGAGGATAGGGCCGAGCTCGATGAGGAGGGGGGTGAGGGGAAAGCCTAATCCAATCAGGTGACTCCCCTCGTCTGCTAACGAAGCCGTGGCGCACCTTCTGGGAATCTCTCGATCCCTTCCCTCACTTCCGTCCCTCTGCCGGCCCTTCCTTCGCACAGCATGGTATTTTCCCTTCTTTCCACGTCATTGGTTCTTGTGAAACTTCTACACACACAACGTAAAACTTTCTGTAGCCTTTTATCAATTCCTGTTTACAAGTATTTTGTGTTGCAATAATTTTATTCAACAAATTTTTCCCTCCTTTTCATGCCATTGTTTATTTTTTGGAAATTCTTCAAGTATTGCGCGGCTACACTTTAATGAATCTAATATATTCGGCGAAGAAACAGTTAGCTGCTTCAGATGCCTGTATTTGCTGAAATTTTTATTAGACAGCATTTGCAACCTGAAAAAGTGCACTTTACGAGAACTTCATTAAACTGATGTAGCAGTGACTCTTGAAATGAAGACAAAGTGATTTTACTTAAAATATTCAGCTTAGAAGCTCAATTAGGCGTGCTTTATATAGCCCATCTTTTGATTACAGTAGCCTTATCAAGCTCAAAGTAGTTTTCACTATCAATTTGCACTTTCACTTTCATCAAAGATTAATGCACTTTCGTACAAATCATATTACTTTCTCCACCATTGATTAATTACCGTGAATGAAGTTTCATTTCTCTGTGGAACCGGATCATCGTTTCTTTAAATTTAATTCAGGGATGTAATAATTAAACGTATTCAATAATTAATTAGTGATGAAGAATGTCACAATCTTCACTACCAACATCCTGGTGTCCTGTTGGGTAATGGAGAGTATGCACTGTGGGAGGCTCTTGTTCTTCTTTATTCAAAAATGAAAACGAATGTGACGTACATTGAAACATATTTTAAATAAATCTTTCATGTTTGCGTGAATGATGTCATATATATAGCGTGGTTTCTCAGGAAACACATGATATCAGATTATGTACAGAATACGGTTAAAAGATCGGTTGGCACGTGGTACATATTGCACTTCGTAATTTTGGAAGGTACTACCACATGTTCGCATCACGTGGTGGTCAATATATTATTATGGGGCAAGTAGCTGAAGTATTTTTCTCATTAACATTTACTATTTACGTTTGCAAGTATTTTGTGTCAAAAATAGTTTCAGCGTACAAACTTCAGCTTGGCTGAATGTACTTCGTACTTTCGTGGTGATACCTTTTTGCCCCGAGTAAAAATTATTCTTGCTAAAAAAATTTGAAAGTTTATCAATATTTTGCATCTTTTCAAGAGACCATACGCTCTGCTTCAGTTCTGCTGTGCATAAATGCAACCCATTTGCCATATTTTTCTATGGTCCTGCCTAAATCTGAACATTTTCAAAACATATACCATATGTTTCTGCTTCTTTATTCAATATTATATTTTATAACTAGTTAATTTTTTCCTTAGAATTCTCACAGCACCTCGGATACATCAATTGAGTGTAGACTCGGGTTTTCTGACAAAATTTAGCTTACATTAATATATCCTGAAATGTTTTGTTCATCGTTATTACATATTTATATCATTCATGCATTCACCCACAGCTCCAACAACAATATCCATTCTTTGCTTTTTCTTATTTTCTTTTCCTTCACAATCATGTTCCACATATATGCTTAGTATTCTATACACATTCCTATGTCCATTCTACCCACACGTTAAGGGTGTTTGGAAAGTCACTAAACATGTTTTTATTAGCAGACATGTTTTATACAGAAAAAAGGAGGTAAATATAAATGAAAATTACAAATAATGTTGAAAGTGATCTTCCTTAGCATCAACACAGGCTTAGATTCTCCTTACTTTGTTTCTAAATACTACTGTCACTTGCTCACTTGAACGGCACACAGTGTACACCTACTCTACAATTCTTATTACAAAAACTTCACTATATTGAACGGCCTGTATGATTCTGCGATGCTCAACATCGCCAGCAGTTGCATGCAAGGCTGCGGGGTCAAAGTCAGGCAAAAATTTTTGCTAGAGAGTCGGAGTGGGGCGAAATAGATTGCTAAAGAGTTGGAGTCGGGCGAAATTGACTGCTTAAAGAGTTGGAGTAGGACTTTCTAAAATTTCAGGAGTCGCTGTCAGGGTCTAAGAATTGAACTTCCACCTCCAGAGTGCTGGTTGCAGCATGAGGACGTGCACCCTCGTGACTACAGCCCCGGGGCTGCTAAACAGTTTAGCTCCATTGATTGTAAGTTGTGCGACACGGTCCCTCGAGCCTTATTGACTCCGACCGCATCTTGATTTATGGATGTGTGAGGCCTCTTCTTTGTGGTGGGTGTGTGCTGGTCTCGAGCCGCTCATATCGTGGCTCCTGCTCAGTTTATGCCGTGGAGGATGACAGAGTATGAAGAAGAAATAAAAAAGAAAGAGAAAAAGTCTTACTGTTGTTTTGTGACTTAATTTATGCATTTTGTTCAGTACACAGCTTTGAAATTAAATGCGAGCTCCAAACAATAAAATGAGAAACGAATCTTGAAAAGGTAACATGGGTGATGTACGAGTAGTGAGGCTGTAAGTTAGTGATTTAATTCATGCAAGTGTGAATGATTTGCGCCACCTGCTCAGTTTATGGCGAGTGGAGTGACAGCGTCCAGAGAAGAAAGAGAAATGTTACATTCTGTTGTTCTGTGACATAATTGATGCATTTTGCTCCGTACACAGATTTGGAAATGGATGTGAACTGTGGTTGCGAACAAGAAAATAAGAAACGAGCCTCAAAAAGTAATATACGTATGATGTATGTACAATATATCTGTGGCGAAACTGTGACAGTGAATAAGTGAGTGAGTGTGAGTGTGCGCGAGGGTAGAATGTAACTTTTATTAATACGAGTACCGTACTTGTATTTGTTCGTTCTTGTACTGGGTACAAGAATCGTACTTGTTTGTGCATGACTGGAAACATGGATGGGAGGCTGGAGGTGGTATTCGAACAAAATTATGAAAAATGATGAAGGACGATACACAAGAATGAGTAAATTGCATGTGATATGAACACGATGGAAGAACAAGCAATTATTTCAGAAATTTAGTCATGCCAGAGTATGGGCAACATACGCATATAAAGTAAATATGACACTTAAGTTTGGCTAAGACTCATGTGACAGAGACACTGTGTCCGCTACACAGCGTCCAGACAAGTCACGCTTTATGAGAGGAACTAAAGCTCATACCAACACTCCTTGCAATGTACATATAACATTCAACATGTCAACACTCCGTGTAACATACATCAAACATGCCAAAATCAATGGTTTGTTCTCATGTAAGATACTGCAGATCAGTGAGTTATACCTGAAGCTGGGACAGCTCATCGGCGTAATATTGTAATTATTGAGCAAAATGTACTGTGTTCGAGGCTAGTCTTTGTCGATAATATGCAATAACAAGCAAGGATATCCATTTTTTGCAGGTCGTGATATAATCTGTGATGTATGCAATAAAAAATAGTAATATTTTTTCAGGAGGTGCTTCACCAGTGTAACAAATGCATAAAGTGGCTAGAACTATCATTAGCTGTCTTATTACGTTAAGTCAGACATCATTCAATGAACAAACACATTAGTTAGTTAAAGACTCAAGATTACCGTGGAAATACTCTCAGAGAATACAGTAGAGAAAAATATAAAACGAGTGTTGCGTCGCATCACAAGAAGATCATCATAATGGAAAAGTGACGAGGACGTTGTGTAACGACTCGGAATTGTTGTGGAAATAATCTTAAAAAACAGTGATGAAAATTAGAAAGCTTTTTTCTCATGGCATCACAAAAGAAATTACGGGCGTGGTAGCGTCAAGAGGACGTTGTCTAGAGACTCAGGATCACCATGGAAATAGTAACCTTGATGGCATTACGAGGAAATTATCGTCGTGGAAGCGTCCTGAGAGCGCCGTGAGCAGCGTAGAGGAGCTCTCTGCTTTCATCAATCAGCGCCTCGAGTTTTGAGGAGCTTCAAAGCGTTCTTCGCTTCAAAACAAGCTCTTCGCTTCAAAATTCTGTTGTGAGGAAATGAAGCCGCGTTTGCATAATTGCTTGATTGGTCTGTAAACCTTGCTTCTGTGTGGTGTATTTTTCTCGGATCTGCTGATGACGAACTAATACGATTCTCATAAATGGCTTTGAAATTCTAAACCTAGCTCGATCAAAGGACGTTTGAATATTTTACTGGTAATCGGTCTATTTCTTCGAAACCAGCAACGTAAGATGAATAGAAGAACCAAAGTAAAAAGAAATATTTTGAATATCAAACGCCCCAAAATGCAAAGATTCTATTTTCAGGTCTGAAATAAAAAAGTCATACCTAAAATGATCCAAAAATTAAATAAAGATGAACAATGGTACCTATGTCTCTATAGCCTAAAAACTAATTTCATACATTCATGGCATTCACAAGTGCTGCTCCTGTTATCTAACAGAGGTACGTATAAAACATAGATTTAATAAGCAACGTTATTTGTCATGTTTAAAATCATTCAATCTTACTAAGTGCATATAACAAGATTGAAAGGGTTTAATCATATTCATGAATAAAATATCATCCAGGTTGAAATCCAGTTCAATCATTTACCCTTCAACTTCTTGTAGTAAAGCTTCCTTAAAATTGATCATATTCATTTTTTCTGTTGCTTTAACAGGGAATAATGCTAACAACACGCATTAACATACAAAGCGTGCCACTTGAGGGAAGTTTTACATTAAGTATCCGTGTATTCATGCTTCAGGACAATGACTGTGTTGATGATGACATCATCAGCAGCACTTACACGCCACACAGCAAGTGATGTACCACGTCACGCATTGCTAACACAGGGAAACAATAATTGTGTAGGCATAACCTACGCAACATTTAGGGCAACAATTCTCAGTTATAATTGAGCATTTTTAGTGACCACATAGGTATTATACATGAGGGATTTATACTCGAGTTTCAATGCATTTAATGAATTCTTGAGGACTTTACAGTATTACTTGAGGGATATTATACTTTAGAAATTTCAATGCACTGAATGAATTCTTAGCGACTTTGAAATGTGAATTAAATGATTTTATGTTTTATAGCACTGCATATATTGCCGTGGCCTCGCATTCATGCAGTCAGGGGATTTTAGATCAAAGTTACAAGCTCACACGGAATTGCCAGAAGGCGAAAAACAGCAACAAAGTTCCTCTCATTTCGGTATGCATGTATTTATGGTAAGGGTACATTTATTTTACTGCTTATACATTTATTTTACTGTGATTCATATGTCATACAGTGTATTCATTTATTTCAATGCCTTACAGTTATTTTTGCTGTATATATATATATATGTATATATATATATATATATATATATATATATATATATATATATATATATATATATTGTTGCGAAGTCTTTAATGCTGCTGCATATACATTAATTTTTCTACATCTTCAATTATTTTGCCGCGTATGCATTTATTTAGCTCCGTATACATTTTTTCGCTGAGTATATATTTATTTCACTGCGTATACCATTATCTAACAGCGTTTTACATCTTAAACTCGCCACGACTTACACCATCTGTGATGCCGTGTTTTATCATGTAAGCTGTGGGGCAAATTCTGGGCACCGCCTAATAAATGCTAAGCTCCTCGACCCATGCAGGGCTCACTTCAAAATCTAGCAACTCGACTCGCCCAACATTTGACGTAACTTCTCTCCGTATTAAGGAAGAACTAGGGGCAATTGCACTCGAAGTAGTAATTTTGTTACACATATATTTTTCATTCAATAACGAAAAAAATGTAGATAGAGTACGTTTACAAATAAGCCAACCTAGGTATAATACTCAGTTACAGCATTTCTACCTCGTCTACTTAATCAACGTACCAATGTCATATCGGGAATTGTTAATTGTATTCTGCACATCTACAGTTCCCTTTAGACTTGGGAGACAGAAACGACGTAGACGTAAGGAAATTTCATTTATCCTGATTCCAATATTGCAGCTCTGCTATATTATGCAACGAGTCGTTAAACCTATGCACTTGTTTCTGAATCTGAATCTAAATTTAAATCTGAATAAGAAATTGACTATTTGTACAATCTTCCTTAAATGCAGGCAATGGGGAGGCATGGAGCGTACCTTACGCCTCTCGGCCAGCTAGAACAAAACGTTACGAACAGAAATATTCGCCTAAAGCAAGTGCCCGCAGTTAAAATTCAACATTGCCTTGCAAATACGATAAGTGTATTTTTTCTGACACTGATATCGTAGCGGGTCTGATTCATGAACGAGTAGTCTACGCCACTGTATTATCACAAGCACTCTATTGTGTATCATTACAAGCAATCGAATTATGTACGATCGACCTCCCCTCGCAGAACTGCACTAAATTTCATGTAGATACACAGGTTTACTTCAAGATAAAGTTGACACTAGAGTCCCTCGTTGTGTGTTGGGAAAGTATCTCGAGGTAGTTTTTATGGTAGATGCTGGTAAGAATAAGTGTACAATCAATGGCATATTGTAGATGTTACGAGGACACTTTGTGCGAATGCGTCACCTGAAGTGTTTAGATTTCGCTCTTAGGAGTTGACAGAAAGTTTCAAAGATTTAAGCGCAGAGCTAAGTAACTAACATGTGGACTCTTATTTGAATTATTGGAGTTATGTGTTTTTTAGAACCAAAGTCATTATTATTGGCTGCAGTGTTTCTTTTTGTACGAAGAAAGTGAAGCCTGCTAAGTAGCTTCGGTTCTACGGATTTTTTAAAGCTAATAATATCTAAGATAACAAATTAGTATTACGATAAATCTCATAAATAAGTTTATTTTATTAATTGTTAACTGGGAATAACTTTATACGATTGATTAGTGATATTCATTTGTTGCAGGAATTTATTTATTTTGTTATATATTTTTGTTGTAATTTTGAATGAATCACATAACCCATGAAAATTGGTATCAATATTACCAGAACGGATCATCACAAAAACTTTGTTGTTAATTCATCCTCTCAAATTCAAGCGTGTATATGAGTCTGACATCACGATGCAATGATTGTGGATATCTTGAGCTTCATGCTGCTAAGAAATAACTATTTTTTTGACGTACTTTTAGAACATCTCTCGAAGGAAATGTTTCTTAAAACATTTCAGCATCTCTATTTTAATCTCCGTCGTAGTTAAAGCGGGGAGCGTGTCATGCTTGTGATGTGAGAATCCTAGGTTCGAATCTCCGCCAAGCGCTAGATTTCTTCTGTCTGCGACGTAAGGGATCTGACTGATCTGAATCATCATCAGGGGACCTGAATCGTCATCAAGCTTATCTAGAGCTCCTAGAGCTCCTAGTCTCTACCCTAAATTACTCCATAGAGGTCGGGAATAGTCAATTAAAGTAGCATCGTTTTAAGATGTTAGCATTAAAAATTGAAAAACTGATATCAATACATGTACTGTATCGTTTATCGGAAATAAAGTTTGTTTTGTCAGTTGATGTCATTTACCTAAAAGTCATTTTAGAAGAACGTACGGAGAAAGAACCCTCGGACCAGTTACTTACTTACCATGTGTAGCTTCATCTCCAAAACTTTTATACAAAACTCCTAGTTAACATTACTCAAAGATAATAAAATTTCATTCTGTCCTCCAATCATCCGCGCCATGTTGAGGCTCGTTATATAGTATTACTTATCCTTCATTTATTTTTCTGAAGCAAACTTAAAATTCTAATTGTTACCCAAAGTTTTATGCAGATTAGTTTTGAAAGAGAGGGTGAAAACGGCAAAGAAAAACGCACAATAATAGCAGTTGTTGGGACTCTGTCTCCACAGCCACGACGGCGGAGGGTGTTCTGCATGCAGAGCGAGTCTCACGTGCAGCTGAGGAGGAGAGGAGGAGAGG
>VCRD01001430.1:123833-139340 GCA_006783055.1 Trinorchestia longiramus
TGTCGCGTGTGTTGCTTAGCACAAGTCACGTGTGTTGCTTAGCACATGTTGCATGTGTTGCTTAGCACATGTCGCGTGTGTTGCTTAGCCCATGTCGCGTGTGTTGCTTAGTACATGTTGCGGGTGTTGCTCAGTACACGTACGTCGCATGTGTTGCTCAGTACTCGTCGCGTGTATTGCTTAGTACATGAGTGTATTGCTTGTTACTTATCGCGTGTACAGCGCAGTACTCACACATATCACATGCTGCTTGTTGTCGCGTAAGCTGCTTGTTACTTGTCGTGTGTGTTGCTTAACATTTGTTGCTCAAGTTGCTTGTTATGAAAATGTTACAGCACGGTTCTTGCTCAGATGACGAGCGTTATTTGTACATGCTGCTTCAAGGTGTTCTGAGCCTCGATAGTTAATTGGAGTAAAATTCATTGTGCGATAGCGAGTACGACGGACCAGGGAAGGATTCTGTGTACCGAAAGGCAACGTGTGAAAGCTTGAGACATAACAGTAATATCTGGTACTAGAAGTCTATAGACGTTCAAGCAGTTAGTCGCATCTAAGCACTGGGGCAAAATTTTACGATGACGAACACTGACGGGAGAATGCACTATTCAAGACAAAGTTAGTCTCTTCCCAAAATGGTTACAAAGAACTAGAAGCGTATGCATTCAGTGTGTACTGAATCCATACAGTTGAGTAGAGCTGTAAAAAAGAGCTAAGTGGTGCAAAGAGCATTATTGTTTCAATAATGACATGGGTCAACGAGCATTATTATTTCAATTGCGACATGTTACAACGAGTATTATTGTTTCAATTGTGATATAAAACGAGCATTAATGTTTCAGTAAATATTTGGGTCAACGAGCATTATTGTTTAAATAATGACATGGTAAAACGAGCATTATTGTTTTAATAATGATATGGTGAAACGAACATTATTATTTCAATAATGACATGGTAAAACGAGCATTATTGTTTTAATAATGATATGGTGAAACGAACATTATTATTTCAATAATGACATGGTAAAACGAGCATTATTGTTTCAATAGTGACATGGTAAAACGAACATTAATGTTTCAATAATGACACGGTACAACTAGCATTAATGTTACCGGGGCATTAGTTCTACAGCAGCACCCGTGTATCAGCTGGTTGATACGAGAGACATTTTGTAAGTTACTGTTCACCATAACTGGACGGTGTCATAACTCGTTGCCACCGAGGTTTGGGTTCTTCTTCCAATACTCGAAAGTTGACTTCACTATGTTGCCATTTTATTCTTATATGTTTCCACCACACCTCCACGTTGCACTAGTTTTCCCCCATAATTTCGATATATTATGAGCAAGAGGATTCAAGTACAGCCTTTCTTCGTCCTTCTTTAGTCGGTGCAAAGGAGTGGCCTTTCCTTGCACTCTCACTCGGAGCAAAGGAGTGGTCTTGCCATGCACTCTCTGAGTCGGTGAAAAGGAGTGGCCTTTCCGTGAGTTTTTTCAGTCAGTGCAAATTGGGAGTGCCTCACACGCACTGGCGTCGGTGCAAAGGAGTGGCGTTGCCATGCACTCTCACTCGGTGCAAAGGAGTGCCTCACACGCACTGGCGTCGGTGCAAAGGAGTGGCGTTGCCATGTACTCTCACTCGGTGCAAAGGAGTGCCTCACACGCACTGGCGTCGGTGCAAAGGAGTGGCGTTGCCATGTACTCTCACTCGGTGCAAAGGAGTGCCTCACACGCACTGGCGTCGGTGCTGGACTGGGACATCCAGAGAGGCCTGAGAGCGTCCAGCAGAGCAAGCACTCCACGTGATGACGAGTGTGCAGCTGCAACCCCAGCACTGCAACACACAACACCATCATGTTGCTGCAACACACAACACCATCATGTTGCTACAACACACAACACCATCATGTTGCTGCAACACACAACACCATCATGTTGCTGCAACACACAACACCATCATGTTGCTGCAACACACAACACCATCATGTTGCTGCAACACACAATACCATCATGTTGCTGCAACACACAATACCATCATGTTGCTGCAACACACAACACCATCATGTTGCTGCAACACACAACACCATCATGTTACTGCAACACACAACACCATCATGTTACTACAACACACACCATCATGTTACTACAACACCATCATGTTACTACAACACCGTCATGTTGCTGCAACACACACCATCATGTTACTACAACACCATCATGTAGCAGCATGACAAGACAAACTCAGAAAAAATTAAGTACCAGAATAATGTTTAACGCATTCAAATTTAAAAAAGTGCCTCAAACAGTAAAGTTAAACAAAGGTGTATGTGCGCTTATAACTATCTGCGTAATAACACTAGAGGCCGTAAATATTTTCCATTTATGCACGTAAGATATTGTTTCAAGATATTGCCGTGAGATCTTGAACGTGTAGGAAAAAAAAGAAAGAAAATTCATCGACTCGAAAAGAAATGACTTTGCCAAGGAATCTTTGAAGTTCCCTCAGCTCATTGCCCCCGACAGCGGAAACTCGTAAGGGGGAAGTAATGTCAGAAAAGAGAAAGCTACGTCAGCCGTAAAAAGAAGACTTGTTTCAGTTCCTTTAAAAGCACGTTGCTCATTTTTCGATAACACTTTTGAGTGTACTTTGCTACACTCTAACATTGATTAGATTTATAAATCAATGGAAATACTATTTGAAACAGCTTTGTGATCTACAACTATGAATTGAAGATACAAATGACAACAAACCTGATTATCGTTTATTAACATAGTTCAGGAAACACAGTAACAGGTAACGCTATATTTTCGGGCGAACAACTTCTGATTTTCTAATGCTATAGTATTTAAAATGATATAAATAGTGTTAAAGAATCATCCAACACGAAAAAACATCATCAAACTATAACTACTCGGTGATCATATTGGTGATTTTACCGTTAATTTGTATTATTAGAACCAATGAAGCCTTCATTATGTGGTACATGCCTGCACAAAAACCGTATAGTTTAGTATAAATAGCATTACTTTATACAAAAAAGCAATGGAACAATATATTAAAACTTTATTGTAAATTAACTAGTATGACGGATCTCATGATAACAGTCCGACTCAACTCGACAAAAAAGAGCAGTCAAACAATTTATAACAGTTTCATCAAAAAGATAGTAAGACAGACCTGATGATAGGTGTGATGACCGCTGAGAATCCGCCTTTGCGCACCCCTGCAGTGTTGAGGAAACATAGTTCTTTCTGCACACACGGCAAACTCCTAGGCTGACTGAGCGACAGCTTGTCGAGGTGTTGGCGCCACATGGCCGCTGCCTCCTGAAGCTCTTTGTAAAACTCCGGGTCCATGATGGCGTCTTCACCAAAGTTTTTTGGAAGCTCTGGTGTCTTCTTGGTACCAGTTTTCGACATAGATTCGAGTAATGCGTCTGGAAGTTTGGTATTAGTTACGTTGTCAGAGCTGTTCAGAGATGGTAAGTGAGAGTTTCGAAAGCGATCTTTGGTGCTGCTACTTGCCCATAGATTGTTCATGGGAGATTGATGAAATGGATTGGTGATCATCTTCTCACGGCTGTACATACTACCTGTACTCCAAGTATCTGCTCCGATGCTTCTACCCAGATTGCCATCTTTAACGTCTTCGATATCTTCGCTGTCTTTTAAAGCACGAAAAAATTCTTCCAGTTGAAGAGAAATGTCTTTGCCAAGGAATCTTTCGATTTCGCTCAGTGCAGTTCTCCCGACAGCGGAAGCACCGAGAGCAGAAGTAATGTCGGTAAATCGTGCTCCCAAAAATGCCAGAAAAGCTGCAATAGATATCATGGTCATAGAATCATCTGAGTAGTTTTCTGGTAGAACATTTTCGTAGAACACTCGGAGAAAGTCTACGGAATTTTGAAAAGACCCGACAACATTTTCCTCCATTCTGTTCGTCACTCCTGAAACTCTATCCATCAGATTTCGAATTCCGGACTGAACTCTGCTGCTCATAGTGGCAAAATTTTGACCGAAAATCGATGAAGGCACTTCAGAGACTGTAAATGCATTGTTGTTCGTGTGCAAGTTTTGGGAATTTATATTATTAACGCCATGGCCTTGTGAATTTAAATTGCTGGAACTAGGAGGAACAAAATTTGAGCCAGGAGCCAAGTTTACATTAGGGTTAGAGGCGTGTGGTACTTGGAACTGATGAGGGAAAGGCAACGATGGGGAAATGACAGGAATATTTGCGGCAGATCTTAAGTCTTGCTCCCGGACAAGCGAATTAATATTCGGAGTTAACCCGGGCATAACCATGACTGGTTCTCCAGACACAGCATCTCGAAGAATAGTCAGCGGGATATTTTGAGGAACTGCATTTTCTACTTCAGAGTTACCTCCAGAGAAATCATACGAAAAATCTACGTTTTGATATTCAGTGACACTTTTTGGTACAGAATTGGTATCAACATTAGGATTGGTTGGATCTTTTGATTTTAGTTTGACAGAAATTTTCCTTCCACTATCAAGTACGATATCAGCAGTGCCGAACTTATCAAACTTTGATGCTGGAACTACAATAGTTTCGCCTCCTGGGTGAGCTCCAGTCGGCTGTAACCTGAGAATAATACGAGTTTTATCCCCGCTCTGCACTACTCGACCTTCCACTGCATCTTTATGAATCGCAGGTAAAACACTAGGAGGTAGCAAATGAGTTGACACTGGGTCAATACTAGTGGGAATGACAAAATTAGAATCACCTTCTGCTGGCGAAATTAAGTTTCGAACAAAGACACTGTCTGCCGTCGGTTCCTCATTTTCATTGAAAAGCTGACCGTTTAATTCTGACTCAGCCAGGTTTTGAGGTAGCGTAAAAAATTTATGAGCATCTTCAAGAGATATTTCTCCATTGGCGTTTACGGTGCTGGCGTCCAAGTTGATTGGGTGTGCATCAAAAAGAGAGGCCGCTTGCCGTACTACGTCTTCAGAAAGAAATTCATTATTTGTCCAGGATTGAATGCAGTCTTCTTCCTCCGCAGAAGAGACCAATTTTTTTAGATTTACGAGATTGCTGTTCTCAAATTTATCGTTTGTAAATTCTTCTGAAGGCATTGATGTGTTTGAGCTCTCAACATAGTTTTCTTCTGCAGAATGGGTATCGTCAATTCCCTCCTGAAAGTTTACGCTTTCCAACCCATCATCTCCCTTGTCATCGTTATTCTCAACGACTTCAGCTCCAATCATTTTATCAGCGTTAATGTGATTATTCCAGATATCTTTGAGTATGTTCGTTCCGACGTGAAAGTCAATTTCCATATCGATTTCTACGGAAGGTCTTGTTAAGACCGCCCCTAACTCGTGGTCTATACTGCCGGTGTACTCCCCGCACCTGTGAATTTCACAAACCATTTCTTCATCTAATCGTAGAAACGGAAAAGAGAAATCTTCCTCTTCCTCCCAAAAGTCAAGAGTTTGCTTTAATGGTTCTGCACGAGGTTGATTCTCATCAATATCTGCAGTGACTGTGATTGAATTTACATCCAGAGGTAAAACATTTAGACCAATCGAAATTGCTTGACGGGAGGTAGCTGTCCCTGTTGTATGTTTGAAAGCTCTATTTCCTTTAAGTTCTCTCTTTAAATTTTTAGCCAATATGGGATTCTTATTGGCCTCTATAAACCTTGACGTTCGATTCCTCTTAGGATACAATCGGAAACGTGTTTTATTGTCCAGAAGTTGCCGCTTCCGTAAAACTTTATCTTTCCTGAGACGATGCACGTTGGGTCTTCTTATTATAGTCGTTGGTGCAAACGCGTCGAGAACAGTAAGTTTCATTGACACCTTCGTTGATTCAGTTGCAATACCGTGATCAACCATCAGATTTTCTTTTTTCTGTGTTTGTACTGAGCTACTTAATTCTGATTCACGCTGTGGTTGACTAAATATACGGGATGATACTTCAGTCATTTGAGTATCTTCCTGCTCAGGCGATAATATTTGTAACCTTCCGCCTTTTCTGTTTCTCAGGCGTTTGGCAGCTTTACTGTTGTAGGGGGACATAGGAGTCGTGGGACTGGGTGGTGCCGGTCCATAGGGATTAATTAGCTCCCAATCTCGCCCTAAGTAGGGGGTACTCCGAGGGATTCGAGTCAAGGGATACGCAATTGCTAGGGAAGGGGAATCTAGCTTGTGCTTCAGAAGTCCACCACGGACTTCTGGGACATTTTGTCCGTTTCCAGTGTTACTTGAAGCATTTTGCCAATAAGAGATCGTGAACTGATCATCATCCTCTCGAGGTGCGTCATTTAAACCATTGCTTCCTTTGATATCTTGCAACTTTTCCACTTTGGATCTCATACATCCATTTGACAAAATGACGAGAGTAAACACCAGTAGAAAATATTTTGCAAGGAGCAACATGTTTATGCTTTGTCAGATCACTTTCATTAATTGTGAACATAATATTATTCCACTACCCGTCATTCAGTCGCTCAGAGACGATATTATTTAGATTATTGCACAGCTTATCTAAAGCAGATTGATCAAGAAACGAAACTTTCACCTTGGTCATTTTACTAACTATTCAATGTTTGTAGCTTTCATGCATATTTCGTCTATTTCATGCAATTAAAGATACGAGTACCGATCACACACATTAACATCGGGAATGTTTTTTGTTACACTCGTGTCCTTTGATGTAGAAATTTTAATTTCACGTTAATGCTATACAACGTACAATAAAGATAGATCCCTTCTTAATTGTACACTCGAATGAAGAATCAACCATTTATCGAGTGATGCCGTCCATTACCATTGAAGGTCTATTTTTCAAATACAATTTTTCAGGATCACATTTCAATGTTACACCGTGTTCAGTGCACATGGTCGTTTCAGCGCACTCTCATATTACCGCTCGTAGTCACCTGCTTATACGTAAAAACAATGCTTGTGGCGTTTGTTGTAGCGTGAATATCTCGTATTTTCTACCTGGCAACGCGAGCAGTACGTCTCTCCAGCATCACCTGGCGCAGTTCAGATGGTGAATACGAGGCGCCCTTTAACCCAAGCTGACGTGCTTGTCACGGTCTAGAAGACGCGGTCTGTCACGGCACAGTTCCTGCCAAATGACTGCCGCGTGAGGCTGCAGTCACAGGACTTCGTCACGCAGGGCGTGATGCTCTAATCCACTTTGCACGCCACCTGTACAGCGCAGTCAACGTAGCGCCCTCAGCTCACTGATCCGCTACAGATACCGTAGTGAACTGTTTATTGCTATCATTCACTGCTACAATTCATTGTTATCATTCCCTGCTTCTGTTCATTGCTATCATTCACTGCTACTATTCCCTGCTATATTTCACAAATATCAAATAGAATTCACTATTATGCTATTAACCGAAAATTACATCAGTACACGCAATTATTTATTACTCGCTACAATTTGAGTACAAGGAGAAGTCTTCACGTACCGGTGGAGTGTGAAAGAGATTTCATCACTGCATAGAAATCAGAAAACTGAAAGTTTCTTTATCCCATTAGGATTGTAGCTGCTAAACGCTTTATAAAAATGTGGTGGCACACAGAGTTCACAGCACTTGTTTCGGAGCAAGAGCTTGACATCCAATACAGTAGGAGAGTGGTAGCAAAACTGGGGTCAAGGAATGAAATAAACGAAATCAGTGACACGCACAGGGTTAATCTTCCTGCAGCATGAAGCATGGAAGGTACAGAATTAATTAGAATAGAATAGAATAGAATAGAATGAGGCTATAGAAACTAACCTTCTGGCCCATTCTTAGGTCGGATAATTACTTCGATAATTATTCGGTTGTTTACCCAAGTCATATGCCGTATTTCTAGCCGCGTCAACCATGTCGGCAGTGGGATTCGAACCCGGGTCTTTCCGCTCGAGGGCAGATTCGCTCACCAGTCGACCAAGCTGGTAGTGGCGATACGATAATTCATGTGAGCAGAGCGGACAACTGTATTTTTTTCTTGAAATTTGCCAAGCATCTAATAAAATTAACAGGGCAGTTGTCTCAGTGCAGGGTCCACGCGATATAGACACAATAGTTTCACAATGTCGACATAGTAGTTACACAATGCCAACATAATAGTTACATAATGTAAACATAGTAGTTACACAATGCCAACATAATAGTGACACAATGCCAACATAGTAGTAACACAATGTCGACATAGTAGTTACACAATGCCAACATAATAGTTACACAATGTAAACATAGTACTTATATAATGTTAACATAATAGTTACACAATGGCAACATAATAGGGACACAATGTGAACATAGAAGTTACTACATGACAATATAGTAGTTACATAATGGCAACATAGTAGTTGCACACTGTTATAATAAGACAGTAATTACACAATTTCAGCATAGTGCTTACAAAATCTCAGCATAGTAGCTAAATACAGTCGACATATTAGCTATTAGCTACATGCTATCGGCATACTGGCTACATACTATCGATAAATTAGTTGTAAAGTACCAACATATTAGTTACATAACGACAATACGTTGCTACGCAAAACAACAGCACATGTGCAACACCTCCTGATCAAATATATTTTCTGTGCAAACTGAAAAGAAAAGGGAAAAGGCCTGAGCAGAACGGTGACATAGACCAAAATAAAAGATTCTCGTAGTAACAGTTTGGATGAACTCATGTGTGTCCAGGTGACACACAGGAGTGTCTTGCAGGTAGAGAGGACAAACAGTACACGTCTAAATTTACAATAGTATTCTTCCCTAGGAAAACTAGCAAATATGTAGAGCATCGGAGACCACGAGAGCCTGTTACGCCAGGTCACATTTTTCTGATTTATAAACTTCTCTAAAAAAGTTAAAATTTATGGTTACCAATATTGTTGATGTGTTAGTAGCGAATAAGGTTAACTATTATTCGTTAAACAAAAAGTTATTCTGTCTTGAAACGGGCTTGTTAGGCTTAATGGTTTTTCGAGGATTAAGAAACAGGAAACATTTCGAGTATGCTGTAGGACTTGACTGTAGGGTAGAACAGAAATGCGTTAGTAAATTATAGAAAAATATGTCGTAAAAGGGGTGCGTGTCATTCGTGTCCGTGTGTACGACACAACACATACCTGCTCTACGTTCTAACTGAGTGAAGATGACAGTAGCGACTAACGGATGGTAGAGTAGTCCTTGTTTCAGAATAGCAAACACTTGCACTTTCCAGCACACTTTAAACATCTTATATGTTCCCCTGTGTTACGGCACTCGACAGCACGGACCTCACCGTTAGGCATATGGAGAGTAGAAGTCTATATATATGTATATGTATATGTATATAAATATATATACCGTTATCATGGGGATTTGCGAACAAACGAAACGACAGAAAACTGCTTGGATTAATTATAACCTACCTGTAGGTTACCACAACGTCAAGAGCGACCTGTTTGTACATCATATAGACCATTCTTTGTCAGACCTACTTTTTGAGTCTACATAGATTTTATTACTTAAAAGGTAATGGTAAAACCAGTTGTAGATTACGGATATGTCAAGTTGAGTTTGGCTGGAATAAGTCGCTCAATTGTTGCGTAACGAAGAACAACATTGTAAGTGACAGCAAGTGTGAACTTCGCCAGAGACGAAAACCTTCGAGTAAATTCGTTAAAATTTACGTAAATTTCATATTTTTTTCGTTTATTTTTTGGTTTTCTTGGTAATATTTTGAGAGTAAGTAAAAATTTTTTGTGAAATCGTGGACTTGAGTGTTTTCATCAGCGGGTTTGTGTTACACTTACGCCAAATAGAGTTAATTTGTCTTGTAGATAGTCAACCGCGCCAGTACAGTTAATATTGATGATTTTTTCCAGTGAAAAGACCTCATAAGTATCATTAGCCTATACCTCATGCTCACTACATATCATTCTACCTATAAGAATAATCATAATTTCCAAGTAATGCAAATCCAGCATCTGCACCACAATGACAAAAAATAGAGAAATGGAAGAAACTTCAACACGGCTGCAAATCTCCCTTTCTAGGTCTACTGATATTGTAAAAACTTGTATAATCTACTTTATTTCGGTATCGTTGTTTTATTTTAATTTTCTCATACACACAACACAACTCTAACATGCACTGCCTACACAGTGTCTAAATGGTGGCTACTTCTGTGTAGAAAATTCTACGCGAATTAGTTAATCTTGTACTCAAATTCTTTTTTTTAAATGTGTCTTATCCTCTCAAATGAAGTCCAAATTAGAAGAAAACTCTGTCCTTCATGAAAACTTCGGGTGCTGCCAGTTAACTTTTCAGAGTCGAGAAACAATTTGATTAAAATCAAGATCGTCGAGTGCGGCGGCTGAGTCAGCGTTAGTTCGGTGATTGACGGACGAGTTTTTGCTTCCTTCAGAGCCAAAACGGCGGGTTTTCAAGTTTTTTAGTCGTCGACGTCAGTTAAATTGTAGTGTGCCTGCAGCTGTTCGCCATTGCAAACGTATAACAATGTCTAAAACGATAAGTACTATAGTATAAGTAGTATAGTACTTATAGTATAGTTAATGATATTATTATGTTTTGAGGAGAACATTAATAGGAAAAATTATAAAAAAACACTTCTCATTTTCATAAACACGTTACATAAAGTGTATGCTCACAGTCATTATGTGAGTTCATACAAGCTGTGTTTACCCTCACAGGGTGTTTATAAGTCTCTTTACAATTTAGTAAATTCATTACTGTAGTGTTCAAAAAGCCACACATTTTTCTGCAATAAATGCTTGTGCTAAAAGTTTTCAGGGAGTGTTGGACAAACATACGAATAATAATTCTCATCAATAATTAACTAATAATATACGGATTTGCAGGTCACAATCCGTAGGTTTCAAAAATGAGTATGGAAGTTCTCGTGTGCTGTGACTATGATTCACACGAAAAGACGAGCGGGTCGCCAAGCGTATCACTGGCAATAAATTCATGTACCGAAAGGTCAGGAGTGACGTTAGTCGTTTGCAGCTAACACAAACAAACCGAGTAGGAAAAGTAAAGGTCGAAAACTGCCAGCATCAGCAACATTTCAAGACTGCAAAATTTGTGAAGCGCACCCGTGACTTCAAGTTTTGCGCGGAATTTCTTACCCTTTGCAAAGCACACAACAAATTTGGAGACCGAATACATGGTATTCTACTTGTATGTTAATTTAAGAGCGTATGATATATAAAATATTAGCAAATTCAGATACACTGAAGGTTGCCGTCTGTAGCAACTCTTACGAAAGAAGCAGAAATTTTTTAATAAGGATGAAAGAAACGATCTTCACCTACAGAAATAAAAAATACCCTCTCACGACCTGAGTCACTCATGTTGCTATTACTAGCTATGTATATTGAGTCCACTCCTGTTTCTTCTACTCTTTATGTTCAATGTTAAGTTGTACAACGAGTTTTTGCTTATCATTCATTTATGAAGTGTCGCTATGCAAACCTGTTACCACTGTGCAAGAATGATTTCTTACCGCACCCTCTGAGATAACTTTTGTTCCTTGAAACGAAAGAGTGCATTATTTAACACAGTTCAGGAACCCTACTTTATAATCTGTGATCCATAGAAGCTCTTGGCTTGAACTCCAAAATACTTTTGACAGCTGCAATCCAGTGCTGAAGCTGCGTGCAGCACCAGCGGCAGGGAAGGAGTTATTTATTATTTTACAATAATTTTCGTTATGCTGCAGGCGACGGTGTGGCTCGAGAGAGGTGCTAAGCGGCATCAGTCATGTTTATAGTCAGCAATTCGTAGAATTTGGACCGTAATAAAAATGTTACTCTTTCGCCCCTGAGTATCATCTAAATGTGATAAGTATTATTTAAAATTAAATAATCTCGACGTTGAATAATAATCAAATCATTTGCTCTTAATTGTGGTATAGCCCTTAAGCTTATAATATTACCGAAACATATAATACTGTTCCAGAAATAGACTGATTACCCTTAATTGCAGTGAGAATTACTGCCTCTAAATTATCATAAAGTAAGTTGACAACTTCATAACTACATTTCAGATAGCGTCTTTCAGCATTATGATGTTTTACAATACTGTAGACAGGTGGGACAAGTTTTCAGTACTAGACGCATTTGACTTCACGACGCCGAGTTCAGGTCTGGACGTCACTTTTGCATCTGGACGGAGAAAGAGGGACTTGCTCAGATCTCCCCGGGGGTCACAGTCAGGCCCCGGATCTCCAGATCTGGCAGATCAATTGATTTCACGGACCTGTTTGATGGACTGGTACGAACTGCGGGGAGCCTCATCCTCGCTTCCAGACATAACCATGGCGATCGATAGTACCACACTCACATTATATTTCTTGGACGAGACAGTTATGCTGTCTTTTTTCAGGTGCATCGTCTCTTGACTCTGCAAGCCTTCTATTGTGCATACTTAATTATTTTGTTACGAGACCATAAGTAGCACAACGAAAATATTACCCAGCAACTTGTTCTACCACTGGTATTCCTCAAAATTTATTCAACTGTTTCCTTATGACGTCATGCGGTTGTCCACAATCTGCATCTGGTTCAAAAATTATTTATTTGCTCGTATTCCATACGCTCCGTGAAGCTGCTCAAATATTTATTTGATTCATAGTGTTGAAGAACACTGAGAAGCAGAGCAGCAATTACAAAAAACTTAAATGCTTAATATAGCAAATCGACAGTGGATAGAAATGGTTGGTAATATTCATAGCTGTGAAAAACTTGTTTTATTTTTCAGAAAAACTAGATAGAGACACTGATTGGACTCCTTTCATGTGATTATCATACTTTTAAGTGCGAGGGAAAGTATTTATTTTTCAAAATCTTCATATATCTCATATTCTACAAAAAGAGAGAATAAAGACCTGGTGTGATTTCACAACAACATCAACAATTTAATAACCATGCATTTTAGAAACTTTTTGAACTTCTGCAATGTAACTGAGTTTAAAAAAAATCAACTAACTTTGGAGTTGCGAAGATTAAACAGATGCCAATAAATAAAACTTCACAAATCATCACTGTGCAGCTTACATCACGTCATCTAGTAGGCATTCTTTAGATCAGAGTATGGTAATTTGGAAAAGTACGGTGTTTTGTACAAGAAATGGAAATATCAGTCACGAGGTTCAAAATATTTGCGAGCTTGCCAATTGTTCACCTTGTTCAACTTGAACTCTGTGGTAACTCACGGGAGCTTTGTGCCCTGCTACTCACCGTCGTGTTCACAACGAGCAAATTACTTTTGCATGCCAATCCTCCCATGTCCCTCCTAACCCTCCCATGTCCCTCCTAACCCTCACATGTCCCCTCAATCCTCACATGTCCCTCAATCTTCAGATGTCCTCTCAATCCTCACATGTCCTCCCGATCCTCCCATCCCCAATTTCACTCNCCAGGAGGCCACAATTACACCGCAAATTAACACGTTTTAGGAGCCGTCATGAAGCCCTCATCCGTATCCGTCACCCCTGGCTTTGCTCTCCACGGGGGCCCGTGGCCCCCCTAACCCCTTCTCTTCTCCACCCTTCCCCTACAGCAAGCCTCACTCTCCCCCCTATGCGCTATCAACAACAAAGGGAAGTAACGAGGAGAATTGAGCATCAATGAACATAGCGTCAACAAACATAACATCAACAAGCGTAACATTAACGAACATAACATCAACAAACGTATCATCGACAAACAACATCAACACACACACAACATCAACAAAAACATCATAGGCAAGCACAACATCAACACAAACATAATGTCAACATTAATATAACATTAACAAACATAGCATCAAAAATATATAAGTCAAGGTACGATACATACTTGGAATTACAATCAATTGAGTATTTAAACTTCTTGTATATTGCAGACTTAGACGAAGCTCTGCATCTTGTTTTTCCTTTCATAAGCATACGTGATGACTTGCTTTCTATATCAGTAAAGCATGTTGCCACGTAGATTAATACAGGGACACCAAAATGATGTCACACATTTGTAGATTTAATAAAACTGACATAGAATAAAGATCAAAAAGTCTGTTTGGATTTTTGGAATGCACATAATGGTAGCAGACATGACTGCTCTATACTTTATATACGAGTATGTTTACTGTAACACGTGCAAACCTTCAGCTCGAAACCTTCAGTGAGGTATTTGATTCATGTACTCAAAAAAAGGCATTCCATCTGACGCACTGCCCACGTAAAATTAAAGCTTAATCTATGTGAGAGCACACTGGAGAAACAAAATTCATTCTCGCTGTAATGAACTGAACATGCCGCCTTTTGGTATCCATGACTAAACAACATACGCCTGAACTCGTTCGGTCACACATTGTGAGCTACGGCTTGCTGGCGCCATCATTTCAAGAGCAATTACACGGAACCCTGCATGCGCCCTCGTCACGTGAATGCGAGGCTGCGTTGTTTGCGTTCTAATTTTTCACAGGATCCACGGCGCCACAGCCAAGTGCCGCCGAGGATCCATAGCGTTCATCACTCGTAATGACCTGATGTCGTCGCTCTGCGGGGTCTTGTGGGGCTTTGTGGTGCACGGTGCCTGTGTTGCGCTCCTTCATTTCCTCTGCAACCAACACCCACTCCAATAAAGCTGCCAAGTTTGGATTAGTGAAAATATTGCTCTCATACATCAGAAGACACCTGATGAACTGCATTCTATTACTTTGTGACTGTCAATTACGTGTGTCTGTAGTTTAGAAAAAAACGATATACGTTGTAAAGGTGAAAGCACAAGTTTAGCCATAGCAACCTCAGTTCATATCCCTCACTGCTCAACCCCCCCAAGCGTTACATCTACGGTCATTTGTAGACCCCCTCCAAGGGTCTTCAATGGGCTGCATTTGCTTCCATGAAAAGCTCGGTAGTTGTTCCTGAACACCAACCACTAAAACATGCAAGAGTGATAAAGGTGAGCCTGATAAGTGATCCAGAGACGTCCTTGCTGGGGTGCGGTGTAAAGGAACTCTGTTGAAGTGCTGTTCTCAAGGCCTTGATTGTCTGACACGGAGGGATTATACAGAATTTGGCGGCCCGTGAACAAGACATCAACACAGTAATTAAATCTGTACTTCACGAGACTCCAAAAAAACGCCCAATAAATAAATTGAGGGACTAAGTGAGATCAATTTCAACAGGAAGGAATTGTAATACATGTGAGATAAAACTAGATATTATTCATGTTACTAGGAATTTAAGCCTCACAGTGTGTGCAGTTGTTGTATGAGATGTAGTAATAGCGGTATGTAATGTGTCAAATACGGCATTAAAGAAATGACTAGCTAAAGTTCAAAAATTAGTTGAAACGTGACCATCAAAAAACTCAAAGAGAGAGAAAAATTTACTCGATCTGCTTGTAAGAACTTGAATGGCAGAAGTGCAAATGAAAAGATCTTATTGATAACGAATGATGCAGACAAGCTTTGTTCAAGAGGGTTCCTCTTCCCGTTGTAAAGGCAGGAGTGATGTGTGGTCGGCA